>MJUU01021791.1:19572-30649 GCA_002080025.1 Modiolus philippinarum
GATCATGAGGTACTCAGCAGAATGCTCAAGTGCTCATGAGTTCTTCACGATTTTGCTCATGTGCTCTTTTCACCATTCGACGTTGGATAATACGATATTGTAATGTTGAGAGTGTTGGGACATAATGATTGCTAACAATTCATCATATTTTTTTTATTTTTTAATCTAAACAAAATTCAAAATTACACGTGCTTCGAAGAATAATCCGGTCCCTCATCAGCAGCATTTGACAGCGTTTGAATAATATAATATGTAAAGCCATAATCCAAAAATAGTAAGAAAAGAATACTTATTACAACAAGAGGCTCACATAAGCCTGTATCGCTCACCTGGTAACTGGTTTTATTCATTATTACCAAAAGACCACCCATTCATACTATAAATCAGTTCACCAGATGTTACAGCTTCAATCTTGGATGAGGTACAAACATAAAAATCACAAACTTTGAAAGAGGCCACCCAAAGACAATTGTAACCAAGTTTGGTTCAAATTGACTCAGTAGTTTCTGAGGAGAAGACATTTCAAAGCATTTCTAATAGGGTCCCTATGTTAAACTATGATCCACGCTGGCGGCCATCTTGGATGAGGTACGAACGTACAAATCACAAACTTTAAAGGGGACCATCCAAGGACTGTTGTGACCAAGTTTGGTTCCAATTGGTTGGGTAGTTTTAGCAGAGCAGATCTTTGAATGCATTTCCCATAGGGTCCGTATGTCAAACAACTATGTTCTGGTTTAGCCATCTACGATGAGGTACAGCCACAAGAATCATTAACTTTAATGGTGACCACCTGAGGACTATTGTGACAAAACTTGGCCTCCATTGGCTCAGTGGTTTCAGAAAAGAAGATCTTTAAATGCATTTCCCATAGGGTCCTATGTTAAACTATGTTCCCACGCTGGCGGCCATCTCGGATGAGATGCGAACCTGCTGGACATATGTAGAAATTGTAGTCCTTGAAAACTCAACAATTCACATTTAAGCTCTAGCCAAAACAGTTTTTGAAATAAAAGTAAAAACGTTGAAAAATCATGAAAATTCAAAGAAAAAGGGGCAATATAACTCCTATAAGAGTCAACAGATTTTCTTCAAAATTGCAGGACATGTAGATCTTACTATGCTGACCATTTTTGTACTTAAAAGTTTACTTCTTTCTTCTACCATTTTAAATATATATAAGTAAGTAAGTAAGTAAGTAAGTAAATTTTATTGATATAAAGACCAAACAATGATCCATCATCAATTTACATATATACATAACAAAGGACTATTTGTAACGGAAAAACGACAATTTTACGGAAAAACGGCAATAACTCCAAGATTGGTCTTTGCCAAGGTGAGCTAAAAATATCGAAGAAAGGGGCCAAATCACATTCATGAAGGGAAACGTACAATGATGGATAGCCTCTTAACTGCGTACCAAGTTACTATTTTAAATGTTATAAATACCTATATTTAAGAAACAATTGCAGAGGAATGCCGAAAGAACAAAACTCAAGTAGATTAAAGAAATCGGAGTCCAGATGCACGGCAAATATGAGAACCGGAACCAGAAATAAAAGATCAAAGTTACGATAAACAAACATTCTAAACATAACACTAAAAACTTAAGGACATGAGTATGTTTTCAACTTCCAAGGTAAAAAGTTGAATTGTTCTTATGGCAAAAAACAAATTCAGCTTCTTATAAAAACAAATCGCGGAAAACAAAAGTAATACATAAAATATCGTGAGGCCAGATCGACTTTTAAGATAGAGACGGATTGGAATGAGGCCAGAAAGTACAGGGCCGGATAGGCAGGGACGGATTTGTCGTGGGGCCGAAACGTCTTGTTACCGCCAAATCCAGTATCCATATCACATTTATGTCCATTTTAGTTTTCTGTGTTCAGTTTTGGTTCTTCAGTCACATGTATGTTCTTTCTCTATAGTTCTGGGTCTGCAGGTATTTTCATGCCCATCATTTTAAGTTTTAGTTCTTTTTCTTCAAATACTGATATAAACTTCTTCAGTTCGATCCATTTATAAGGTGTAAGGGTTACAATGAGGTGGCGTTTTTGCAATTTATTCCTTATTTTTTTATATCAAATAAAAAAATAATGATACCCAAATTATAATTTCTGGTATCAAGAATTTTAAAATTTCTGATATCAAAAAATCGAATTTCTGATATAAAAAAAATCGAATTTCTGAAATTAGAAAATCTACTATTTTTTTTAAATGCGATTTTTCGATATCAAAAAATACTTTCTGATATCAAAATATGATGATTTAATATAAAAAAATCAGAAAAACTAATTTCTTTTTATTACAGAAAATATTTTTGATAAAAAAATATTCGAATTTTTGGTATTAGGAATTATTTTTTGATGTCAGAAACTTAAATTGTATTTTATTAGTTTATGATATATCAAAAAGTAAAGAATAAGTAGCAAAACGGCGAATATCATACATATAGGAAGCAAATTTCTTTCTCTGTTAGGAAAGAAATACTTTCTCACTCAAATCGTTGACTGAGGCGTTTTGATGATTACGTACGTAGAAATCTTCTCAGAATAATATTCCCAGGTTCTTTATTTTTTTTCGCATTTTGATCATGTCGTCCAATGTATCTATAACATCATAAATGACCCCCACTTGGACAAGGATAAGAAGACACCCGCTTTCGTAGAACGATATGGGTTTCACAAAACATCAGATGCACTCTTCAGTGTTCCATTTCTTTCTTTCAACACCCATATCTTCCTCATTCTAACGGCATATTCATATGCGTTTGAGAGTCAGTATTCTCTTGGTTGTCCTAGATGATGTGATTTAGTTTTGCTTTCGGCATGGTTTTCTTGGTGATATCAGTCTATTTCTTGATTGCTATAACTTATGGGAGGTTTCCTCTGCTCTGTCTTTTAGAGTTGCTTACGTTATCTTCATGGCGCTGATTTGTTGTTAAAGGACATTGTGATTGGTCCATTTTAGGTACAGCTTCAATCCACTTTTAGCCGGTTAATTCTTCTATCACAATAGTCAATTGCCCAAATATCACAAGCTCTATATCTGTTCTTCACAATACTTCTAATATTCACCTCTCCATCTCCAAACATGGGCAGTATGATGTACATGTATATCTCAAGACTGCCAACAGTATTGATGCCTGTTTATACAATAACATTATTGGTTGATGACTGTCATTGGTCGGTTAATTTTCAAAAAGCAATCCCTTTGGTTAGATTTACTGCAATCCGATTGGTCAGTGTTTCTTCAATGCTGTTTCATTCCCTTCACACTATTCAAGGTATGTTTCTTTGTTTTTTTCCTACCATACAACTGATTGTATTATAAGCGAGCATAAAGTTACAAAATACACTAGACTGAATGCTTAAGGGATAGTTTGAGTACAAGAAAAACTAAAACCTTAAGAAAGAATATCTTCAATTCGTTTTGCTCCGAAAAACAGATTTGTCTTACCGTTTCAATAATTTTTAGTGAAAAGACATTCCTTTACTGATCTTTACGTATTTAATACTTATATTTGCAGTTCTATCTGAAATACAATCAGGTGACTCTAAACTATTTTTAATATCACCCGTAAGTTGCACATAACTATTTACCAGTAACTCTTGAGTTGCTCACATGTTCACTTCATTCGTTGGTGGTTATGATGGTAGTGTATAGCTAGGTATTTGCGAGTGGTGGAGGATGGTAAGCTACTTTTACTAATGTTTGCGTGATGACTGAAGCTTGTGTGAATTATCAATAGAATAAAAATTGAATAGAAACATACCAGACTGGCAAAGACTATCGAATTGTCGGACTATCGAACGGGTCCCTCAAAAGATCAATGCATACTAGCATTTGCCCTAGGTCCCACACTTGATCTCGTAAAACGTTCACGTTGTTGAGACCTAAATGACAAATTAGACGAATAAGTAATCCTACACTGGTTGGGCTACAATGTAATTTAATGTTTGGATAGGAAAAGGTTGGTCTATTTAGATTTGATGTTCTTAGGTTACAAAGACTTTTGATTTTTCCGTAAATGGCTGTTTCCCGTGTAAGACAGTCCATAGAAGACAGGGTCGCGTGAAGCTGTCTTACACGAGTAAACGTCCAGTCTAACGTTCCGCTTTTGTCGACGTCATAATTGTTACCATAGTAAACTCCGTAAATTATTTGACGTCACAGTTGAAATATCCACAAGTGATGGCAAGTTTTACTTTCCTTCGGTTTGTTCTTTGTATTTTTCGGACGAAATAGCTTCTTACACTCGACTAAAATTAAAGATCGGGATATCTTCCACTTGTGTGAGAAATTCTTCGTCTTTTTTCCTCGTTACACTCGGGAAAAGACGGAATTTATCACACTCGTGGAAGATATCCCTTATCTTTTTTATAGTCTCGTATAAGAAACTATTAATCTTGATTTGACAGCTAATAAGTGAATAAGTGCATGACCACTATTTTTGCAAAACGACACGAGTGAGCAAAACCACACGGATTTTTTGGGTAACATTTTCCTTAGTAATTAAAATTTAATCTTCTCGTTCTACTAGCAAGCAAAGTCCTATTTTCATTAATCACAATTGAATGAACGTTATCATGGGACATTCAGAGTCAACTGCTGACCAAGAACTTAAGGGATTTATTGATTTACGTACACGGTATTGTTAATCATACAACATTCAACCCGTACCCGGGACACGACTTGCCCCTAAACGTACAGTGGTCATATATTTCAATAGCTCTTGAAATTTGCTAGGTTGAGTGGGCTGAGCAAAATATACTTGCAAACGTTTAGATGATGTTGTCCATTGATCTTTATATGGTTTTTTTTTTTTTTTTTTTTTTTTTTGCAACAACATGTTGTTGACCTACAAGCTGACCATTTCCTAAAGCAAGCATTTGAGTTTAACTTGGTAATAAGTAATTCACTTTTTCGTAATTTTTCGTTGACATTTTGTGGTATATTATAACCTATTTCAGAAAAAAAACACTATATATATATGAGAAGGACTGTTTTCATGAGGCATTCTCTTAGAAGAATTAACGATATTATTACCTGTAGATAGGCCGCTACCAAATACAGGAACCGGAATTTATGGTNTAATAAGTAATTCACTTTTTCGTAATTTTTCGTTGACATTTTGTGGTATATTATAACCTATTTCAGAAAAAAAAACACTATATATATGAGAAGGACTGTTTTCATGAGGCATTCTCTTAGAAGAATTAACGATATTATTACCTGTAGATAGGCCGCTACCAAATACAGGAACCGGAATTTATGGTTGGAAGACGTAGGTAATTTTGACAGATTTAGACTAAGGGGTTATGATCCACTGCTCTGGAGTACATAATTTTTCAGCTTTGTTGCTGTTGCTGAGACGTTGACGGTCCTTGTTATAACCATGTCTTTTAATTTCAGCTTCCATCATATAGATGATGTTCTTTCATAATTACAATCCTCAATTTAAGGATAACCTTCATACCTCTACCTGGACCTATACCTCTACATTGAGAACTGTGAACGTCTGAAAACAAAACTTTACGGAAATTACGTGATGGTTTCGACTTTCCAAAAGTGAACTTCCCCCTATTTTTAGCAGTAATATTCCCTCATCTCAAGCATATTGCGTGTCCATTTCACAGGGCTGCCAAGTTTTGGGAAGCAAAATGCGTGAGATTTCCAAAAATTTATAAAGATCAAAGGGAAAATAAAAAAGATCAAAGAAATTTGCTGAAATTTAAGATGAAAATGCGTGACTCTCACGCCTAATGCGTGAGACTTGGCAGTACTGATTTCACAACTCATTCGCTAGTTTGTACAGCGATATTGTCTCCAGAGCAAAATTACTGTCTCAAAAACTTATACATCAAGTGTATGTTTAGTCACTGTTGCAGTTGTCTCTACAGAAGTTTTATGATCGTCACCATGGTTTGACACACCGTTATATTGTTTCTTTTTCACAGATGAGAATAAATATCTTTGGATAAATCCAGAGTTTATTACCGGACTGACAAACACCGACTGTGACAAAACTGGACATTTCACTGGCCACGCGTGGAGCAGATCGTTCTATTATTCCTGATAATACCTAAAGTTTTTTTTAATGGGTTACACTGCCAGTGTGGCGTTCTTGTTTATTTTTGTTTATTTGCTTTGTCTTTGTAATGCTGCATCAATTCGGGTTGGGTATGAATTTCCGTGATTTTGGAATTTCCCATTTTTCTCATTCTCGCTTTGTTATTCGTTTGATGTATCATAAAAACACTATATAATATACAGTTACTGTCTTTTGTTGAGGTATATGTACAGTGTTATTGACTTTTGAGAAAACAGATATTCGCCGAGCTGCATGGCGAGGTGAATATCTGTTTTCCAAAGTCAATAACAATGCACATTTACCGAAACTAAAGACAATGACTGTTTTATTCTATTATCCGATAAATACATAATAATTCTTTATTTATCATGTTTTATACCATACACCTAGAAATTTTCTATGAGTGACTTTGGACATTGCATAAAATAAATGAAATATATACTTTTGAAAAAAAAATATTTTGGGGATAAGTACAGCAGTAAATATAATTTAATTGTAATCTTTACTCTCAGAAATTCTCAGATTCTAGCTAACACTCAGTTTTCAACTTTTAACTTGCATAAAATGTACATGTAGATCATATTGATAGAACTATACGTTATTATTTTTTTTCAAAGGCAATTTGAGATCCAAAAATAATATGAAGTGAATGAACTCAGTACTTGAAAAGAATTTGCTTGTAAATCGAAAAAAGGTTTGATATGTTTTGTGATACTAGTATGTGCCTTTTTCAATGAACGATCAGTATTATTTGCAACCTTTTAGTAACCAATAAGATTTTCTGAATTATTCTGCTGTCGCCATTTAGTTGTTCTGACAAGGCTTTAAACAACAGATGTTCGTTAAAAGAGTCAACTTCGTCATTTATCTTTTTCCGATTGTTCCACACTGATGGGAGAATGTGGAGAAGGGAGGGGGTGGACATTTTTATGCAACTAGCCAAGGACGTATATCTAAATATACGTCGTTGAACTAGCGAACGTTCTTTAAAAACTTTATTCAAAAAATTATTTTGTATCTTTAATAATGGATCTGTATAATGTGCGACGATTCTGCGATATGTGTTGTCGTTATCCGATCCGTAGTGAGATTTTTTCCCAAAATATTGTGTAAACGGCTTTTCCAAGTGTTCCGCTGGCTTTTTACGTATTTTAAGTGTCTTGCTCTTTTCATATGTGTACCATTTTCCGCTGATCAATACAGCGAATCGTCTTTTCCTTCGATGTAGCCATTCTGTTTCTAGTGATGCCGATGACGATGTCACCCAACAATGTTATATACCAATATGATTGGACGATAGAAATACGGGATTACCCTTTTTTCTTAAAATATGTCGCGCGTGACGTCTCCCGCGGTGAATATCCTTTTTTATGGAGTGAATATCCTTTCTATCGAGTGAATATCTTTTTTATTCATTTTAATGTCAATGCAATTTTGTGCCATCTTGCGATTATATTTCAAATGCAACGCAAATATCAAAATGTTATTCAATAAACAATACTGATTTGCGAACAGAATAACATTCTAAAGTTTGTGTGGCTAATGCAAATGTTTGATCATCTAAATTCATAGAAAACATGAACTGGAGGAAACGACAGATATCCCCGCACTCCTTGTTTGTCCAGTGAAAGTCGTTACCTTTACAAAAGGAATTCTAGGATATATGGTTTTTAGGCAGAATTCTAAAAAAAGGTGGTCTTTGAGACTTTCTGGAAATTCACCAAAATCGGAATCAAATACTTTTGAAACACAATTGGTGAAAATGTTTGTCGTAAGCTAAACTAATTATTTTGGTAGAATTTAAAAAAAAATGTTGTTTAAGACTTCCAGGGAATTTACAAAACTGGAATCAAATATTTTGGAAATCCATTTTATTAAAATGTATGTCCCAATTTTGTGATTTTTGCTCTTTGGAAAAGTGGGAAAAAAGTTGTGCAAAGGGATCTAAACAAAAACAGTCTATGAAAGAAAGCTGAGTTTTTTAGATTTTTCTTCCGTGTAGAAATCTAAGCTTCGTGGAAACATCAGACTCTAGGGTATAAAAGGAAAACTAATTTATTGATTTGTTTGAACGATGGAACAGAAGACATCTATGACGTCGTTGTTGGCAACTCGATTGTTCTATACATTGTTCTTAAGATGGCGTCTTAGAAACATTTCAAATATATATTTTCTATCGAGAAAACCGAAATAAAATAATGGATTGCAAAAATTGTAACACGAATTTGGCAACACTAAACAGAATCCTTGACATAGTGTAAACATTGCAGCAACAATATGGTAAGATCGAATAGGAAATATCGCGAATAGGAAAATCGTTTAGAGGAAGATATTATTGATATTAAGTGTAGATCAATGGACAACAACTCGTATTGATATTTACAGGCTTAAAGTACCAAACAGAAGAGGATGTGGAGAATGTTTTGGGGAACTTTATAAAATAACGACTAGGAATACACAAAAGTATTGATTTTGCGAAAGTTCACAGATTTGGTAAGCGATCTCAAAAAGGAAACCGTCTTATAATAGCTAAATTTGTGAATGCCAATGATCAAAGGCCGTACTCTCAAATTCATATAAATTGAAAGAAACAGTTTCCTAGGGAAATTGAAAATAAAAGGAAAATATTATATCCTGTGCTCAAAGAAGCTAAGAACAAAAAGAAAGCTACGATAGTGAGAGACCAATTGTATAGTGAAGGTAATCTTTACAAACAATGTGTTTTGCAAAACGAACAGTCACAAGTAGAATCGAATGAAATGTTCTCATTATCAAGTGCTTACGATTCCAGTAGTTGCATATCAGGGGATACAACAAATACAGACCAAAGTTGCCACCAACAAATTTGTAGAAGGTAGCCTCCGGTTCCAATAAGGATGTCTTCCTATCCACAAATTTACCAATGACGATCCCCATAATCAACTTTTTAGATTTATATACAAGAGAGGACAAATTCGGACTTGCGTAAAATAAGATTTAGTGTTATTGACAATATGAAATACTTTTATTTGAAATTAATTTCTATGATATTGATTATATTAGTTATTCCGGTACATTTAGGGCGTCTTTGGGCGCGGAATTTTTAATCCGAGTATCAAAATATCGCCCAAACGGCACGAACATCAACCCGAGAACATTGTTCGCGGGTCAAAATTTCACTCCCCATTTTTGCAGGAGTGACAAGAACAACTCGAGATCAAAGGTGGCGGAAAAAGAAAGTGATGTACAAATGCAAGCCGTACCAGTGGCACATAATACGCTTCTAATCCATCGCATAGGATGCAAATATACATTAATAACGCCAGCCAGAACATATGCAGGTTTTTTTACATACGTAATGCGGACACAGCAACAGATGTACGAGTGTACACTCGGACCAGTAAATGGCCTACCATATGAACCTGCAAAATTTAACCATTCTGTTAATCTTTTTGACCCAGAGACTGGAGTTCGAGTAACTACGGTGCAAAACCAAACAACAGAAGTTCAAATGAATGACCATGGAATGTCGACTGATCATACATACGGAAGCGAGATCATTCGGACAGGCAACAGAGGCAGATTGTGTAAGCATATAGCAGAAAAGTATCCGGCAGGGAGAATGAAAATAAAAAAAAATTAGAGACAAACAGCCCTTTTAAGGGCTACTGACATATTTAAAAAAATCAAAGTTGTATCTTGCAGTGTTACTTCAATTTTCTATATGGAAAATAAAAGTTTTATTTAGAGGGACTTGGAGCTTTAAAATAGTTTAATCTCTTTACATTATTCAACAAATTACATTTGAATAATTTTTATTTGATTAAATACCCATCCCTTGGTTGAAATAATAAGCACAGACATTAATTTAGGGGTGCCAAACAGAACTACTGTCGTCAGTCAAATTTCCAAGACTGTCTCACGTATTTTTAACACTTTATTTATTTGCTCTTTTAAATTTTCCATTTCATCTTTCCGATGGTAGCCATATTGATGACGCTCGGAACAATACAAATTCATCTCCCAAAGACGCCCTTATAGACAAATCCGTTAAACCTCTTACCTTACCTCTTACCTCTGGATCTTCACCTCCTTTGTAGGAGAACCATACCATTGGTATGTAGAACAAATTTTTTTCTCCGTGCAAGTGCATTGGCAGTATTGTGCTCGTGTGAATATAAAACCAGTCACTATTGAAATTAAAATTTATGCACATCAAAACCTCTTGTTTCACTTCTTAGTGACTGGGATTGCTCTGTTTGCCTATCTTTTTGTATACCATTGTTTGCACATGGGTTATCAGGAATAAAGTGTTTAAGTTAAGTTGGTCTAAGTAGTAATTACAGCGGGAAAAAAGCAATTCAATACAGTTCTTGAATTTATCGAATTGTTTTTCAGTTGAAGTTATAAAGTTTGAGATGGCCACATTTTTGTTTCAACTGATGCATGTGTTAGATCTTTACTTCCGAGAGGAAAACGAGAAACGCGAAAATGCGAAAACACAAAATCATGTATTTATTTTCAGAATACATTACAAATAAAAATTAAAATAAAATCACTTAAATAAATAAATTAATTAATAAAAAAATATACGCATTTAAACTTGCTATTGGTTGAATGAACACAAACGGGTATTTAAATATGCTATTCACATGAGCTCCAAATGATTACAATTCACCGAAAACGATCTATGATTTGTGGACATGTCACTTCAGCAAGAAGGTAAACTATTAGAATTATAGAATGACTGTTTAGAGACGAAATTTTGCCTTTATTAAATTTTACCATCATTTATTCCATTTTTGTATATTCCCCTCTAAAAGGCCGTTAGGGATCTCTTAAAACTGATCCGATCACACATACCGTTTACATAGAAGGTACATGTATCCAAATATCATTTATACAACTCATCCTACCATCTCTGTATAGATTCTTTTTAAATCATTTTTACATTATTAAAGACATGATTCGATTTTAATGTCATTTTTTACGTAAAAA
>MJUU01021791.1:32161-45828 GCA_002080025.1 Modiolus philippinarum
AAAAAAACCATAGCCCCCCCCCCCCCCTTCAAGTTAAATGGTCGGTCCCTAATAGTGTACTTAATTATGCATCAATACACGTTTATAAGTTCAAAAATAATCCAGAACGACCATTTACAAACTTGGTAAAATTAAGCATTACAATTGATGTTTTTGAGCACCTACCTTTTAATCTTTTACATATTTATTAATTTTGTCTCATAATTGATTTGACAATTGTTTCACGTAACTATTGGCACATTTGTCTTCAGAGTAAATCATTTCTCGACGTCAATTTGCAAATGTTTTAATCTCGTATTTAAACAGTGTTGTACCGCTTATAATTTACTTTTTATCGGGCAGTCTGTTTTGAATGATATACCAACAGTACTTCTATTTGCTTGGTATATATTTGAAATTATTACTATTCTTTGATATTTTATACGCGTTTGTACTGTTGTTATTTTGCTCACCTTTTAAAAAGGCGTAATTAACTAAAGGTGAGTATGTGTATTGGGCGTGTTCGTATGGTTTATATTTGAATGTGCGGAAATTTACTTCTTGTGTCAGTCTGGGTCCAGCCCTGCAATGCTAAGCAAACACTGGAAACGGCAAAACATTCCAACGATGAAAACAACTATACCTTTACAAAAAATATATCCCCACTTTAATTGAATACCCCAGTAAACTTTTTTCTGAAATCATAAAACGCTCAAAAGGCTAATACTTCATTGTAAATTGCTGAATATTACGCTATAAGTTATTTGGTTGGGAATTGTTGACAGAAAAAAATCCAACAATATATACTATTGCTTCCTGTTGTGCTTTTGTGCGCATCTTCAAAGTTGAGAACCTATGTTAATTTTGTGTGTTTGCTTTTATCGTCTTTTTCTGCTTAAAAAGTACTTCCTTATTACAAAGATTTTAAATTTTTTAACGTTTAGTTACAATTTTGGAGAAAGCATATTATATATGAAAATTCTAGTACTGTTTACGACATTGACATCATTGATGGGTCCAAGGGGAGGTTCCGGTGTTGGACCCCCTCCTTTGGGCAATCGTCAATAATGGAATATGGAGTAAATGCAAATAAGACACAGGCATAACAAACCAAGCAATGGAACAACGCTTTTATTGTTGTTCTTCATCTTGAAGTCACCATGCGGCCTTCAACAATGAGCTTTGCTCATACCTCACAGTAAGTTCAAGACGGCCCTGTATTTTAATTGAATATCCTGATGTTTTACTAAAGAAACCCCCAAATTTTTCGACAAAATATCCCTTCACTTCAAATTGGAACCCCTCTTTTCAAATTGTCTGGATCCCGCCTGGACGAACATTTGCATGTATTTCATAGGCTATTGCATATGACCGATTCTTTTAAAATTAATACGTCGCATTTCTTCTATTCTTTAATTGGAATTATCCTTACTTTGTATAAAACACGTTTTGATTTTACACATTTAATATCCTTTGACTTCGTGTGCTTGGGTTTATTCGAATGAACCAACAAGTTTTTGTTATTACCTTGTGTATTTTACACAAAAAGAAGCCTCGTCCAAATGAATAAGTAGCAGTTGTTTAGTTAACACGTAAGAACCTAACAGATTTTGTATTTAGAAAACCTGATTTTTCTTGACTTAAATGCAACGATCGCGTAGAGGTTTAATAGAACGTAATATTATGAGAAAACAGAGACATAAATCTCCAATGTCAATGACTAACATGAGTCATAATTGTTGCCGACACCTTTTACAGTAGTAAAAAACGTGTGTCAAATAACTTGTTCTAAGTCACTCTTGTACTCAATTCAAATTTTTAGAACAAATTGCCGTATTTGACCTTGAGTGAGGTCAATCCAATGAAAACTCTAGCAGCACAGATCGCTCTTTAATGCATTCTCAACTCGGTTTAAAAATACGATTACTCCAGTGAACTGTATTTGTGTTTTCGAATATCATCCACTTGAACACAAGTAGTTGACCTCAAGGTCAAAGGTGAATGTCATATGAAAGTCAAATGGTACAAAATATTCAATTTTGTTGTGATACACTTATTTGCCACAATCTGGGCACACAGAAGCTATAGTTAGTCGTCATATAGAATTTGCGGGGGAGGAGGGGGGTGAGGGGGTGGCAAATGACTCAGCAACTGTAACAAATATCAAATATCCGATAGGATGAAAATTAGCGATATAATGAGATCTATTAGCCTGCACTTTTGAGGAAAATCCAATAATCCGTCTTTAAGTTGTTATATATTGCTCAATCATCTAGAGGGGATTTTTATAGCATATTTAAACAAGATTTTAGCATAGAAAATTACTTAATTAGGCTTCATGAGAAAAATAGACTTTGGATCACTAAACTTAGAACCAGCAATTTAAGAATACCGTTAGAAACTGGTAGGTGGCAAAATGTCGCAAGAGAAAATAGATTATGCACTCTTTGTGACGAAAATTTAACTGGTGATGAATTTCATTACCTATTTATATGCAAAAATACAGATATTAAAGTCCTAAGGAAAAAATATATTCCCGATTACTATACAGTCCGTCCGTCAGTTCATAAAATGAAACATATGATGTTATACTGTAACACGAAATTATTGTCTAATGTCGCACTTTTCATTAAACATATGTCTGCATTATTAGCTTAAAATGTTTTTCACTGTTTCATGTACTTGTGTATTGTTATGTTTTCTATTTTATGTATTTTGTATGTACCTGTCTTGTCTGTCATTTTGTTGTATGTATATATATTGTCCTCATGTTACACATACTTTGTGTCTGAGTGTAAATAAAGAATCTGTTAATCTCGTTTGCTTCATGAAGTTCACGACATCAACACTGATCCCGACCGAGCCGAACGCAAGCTGGAGGCTGTAGCTCACATGGCCATTTGGGCTTGCACTTTCTCCATCAAATAGTAGACAGTTTTATATATTGAAGTTGATACAATAAGGGGAATTAAGTATAAATGCACAGAGAGATCTACCAATTCTGCTAGGGGTGGTCTTGAACTTATGCTATGCGGCATGAACAAAGCTCATGGATGAGAGCCTGATGGTGACTTCAAAATGAATAACAACAATAAAAGCTTTGTTCCATTGCTTTATTTTACCATGTATTTGTAGAGATTTTGTCTAATGTGCATTTACTGCATGTCCTTTCACTGGTTATGGAATCTTGACAGCGCTCTACAAACTGCAATATTAGAGCGCTAATCGTAAATTCCAGTTAGTTAAATACCAAAACGGGACTTTCGAGATAGGAACTCTCGTGTAATTGAAGGCGGAAACGATCTCCTCAAATACCAGCAAGAAGGATAACTGGATACCAGACCTATTGAATTATAAACATATACCATCTAAAAACAAACTGTTTATGAAATTGAAGTGTACTTATTGTTTGTCCTACATGATAATTATTTAACTAAATTTTAATTGACGAAAAACAATTAACCTGAAGAGATACAAAAAGATTAAATACAAATCACCCTTAGCTCAACAGTGTTAATTGATTAATGATTCCCTCGTTAATTGGTAGTGATGTATTGATTTTTTTTATAATAATAGATTTGTTTCCGGATTGAACACGACTCAAAAATCCCGTATTATAAATCTATGGTTGATAGCAAGATGATGGCGCTCTACCACATGTAATATTAAAGTGCTGATCATAAATGCAAGATCGCCGCCGACACAAATTTTACAAAGTCTAGTTATGAACCCTATCTGAAAATTTTGTTAATTGCTCATTTTTTGGAACCGTTTTATGCATCAATTCAAAGCATTCCTACGTAATAAACATCAAACAAATGTATGATTTTAAAACTATTTATAAATTCGAGATGGCCACCACTGCACATTTTAGTTTAACATTGAACCCTTTCGGAATATGCTGTAAATAAAAAATTCTTGAAAACTGTTCCAGACATAAAATTAACATTCATTACGCATACAATCGATATTCATTAGGCATGGTAACATTTATACATTGTGTACCAATCACAAAAACAAAGTTGCTGCTACCAAAGATCGTAGTTTAACATTGTACAACACGGGACAAAACTGTGTACATGGCTTACATCAAGATGATATTAGCTAGTCATGGTAACACGATGGTCATCTATCAAATGCATCATATTTGTTTGCAATTACAGAACTTAGTTTAATATTGGTCCCATCGGGAAATTGTGTATTTGTAATTCGTAAAAGTTTATACATCAAGTTTATATTAACGTTAATGAATGGTAACTGTTTACATGTAAATAACGTTATATGAGTGAATATTAAGTCCTCAACGCCCATCTAAAAATAGAAAATTATTGAATTCCTAAATTTTAAAACTTCTATGTATATCAGGTAAATTATCAATGTACGGTCGACTGAAAATTACTACATGTTATTGTATAGCAACATAACATTTCCCTTAAGGGGGTTTCCACGGCATGTTTTCATCATACATGTTTTGACTTGTATGTTAAAACATGCAGTGGAAACTTAATTACATGTTGTATGTCAAAGACATAGGAAACATACATGTTATCATTGGGAATAGGAATTGTTCTATTCTCAAAGTCAAAACATAGCATTCCAAACAATCAGAATCAGGATTATGGGCCATGTTGTTATTATTATCAGCCAGGTGCATTTTAAAACAATGAAAACTTCAGGAAAGTTCATAATGCCTTGAAAAGACTATATATTTGACAAAAGGACAAGTTCAAAGACTATATAAATTACATATTGGGAGGAAATGCTTAAATCTTTCTATCCATGATGGACACACCAATTTTCAATGTTTTTTCTGTTTATAGAGGTTGTCTTCTGTTTCCAATTTATACTAAGCTGTTATTGTGATTATTGCGATGGAAATGCTGGGAACAAACCAAGATGTATATGTTCTTGACTTGTCGTGTAAACAAGAGAAACATATAAGTTTTAGACGTACATGTTTTAAACATGTACGTTTAAACATACAGTGGAAAGCCCCCTTTAGACAGCAACTAAAAGTAAGCATGCAAAAAAATCCATATTGTACTAGTTCAATGACTTCAATTTCATGACGTCATTGACAACAAAATTTCTTAATTAACAATACAAATGTTATTGCATGAATATTGTGGAATATGTATATTGCACTCGAAAGCTCATCCAGTGTAAAATTCTACTCGGGACAATATTCCCATATATTCATGCAATAACCATATATAACTATAGGAACATGATGGCAATCTACCATATATATGATTTTACTCCCAATTAAAGAATAAAAATGGAAACCACTTCACTTCTAGCATTTGCTTTTCTCTAACAGTTTTTCAGCTGGAAAATTTTGTGCGTTGTTAAAATATTGCAAAAAATTGGTAAAAATTTTGATTTTCTGTAGACCATGATACAACAGAACACTGTGAAATAAATTGGTTTGCAAAATATTTTTGCTGTTTATTATGCAAGTAGAATTTTCGTTTTTTTTTTAAACTTTGCATTTGATTAAATTGACATGAAAATGCCTACGCGAGTAAAGAATCTGGGATAGGAAAAACTTTCAACTCAGAGAGAAAAACGAAAATTATTTCTCTTTTATCACACAGTTCATGGAACGTACCTTGCGCTCTTTTACCCTCTACTGTCAATGAGAGAAACCCATATAGACCATGTAACCCCTGGAACGCACACAGTTATACCATAACGCATTGTAAACTCTCCTCATTCCAACACTCGTTCGTTCCATCAACTATCCGGTTGTGGAATAACTTAATTAGACCACAATTCCAACCCCCTTTTTTTAATTTGAGACAAGCTAATGTTCTTCGCACTCGCTTCAGAAGGAGGTACAGTGCTCTAAAATGATGCAATATTATTGACAGTTACATGCAATTGTAGTAATGGAATTGAAACAATTGAACACTATCTTTTTCTTTGTAGCAGTTATAACCTTCGTGACAAAATGATAAATGGTATTTTAGACCCACTGTGGATAATATTATTTTTAGCAACCCCAAACTAAACTATGATCAAAATTATACAACAGGGGTATTTGAATGACATTAAGAGATTTGTCTAATTCAAAATACTAGTACACAATGACCTGTTCAGGTTTTGCACACATCGGATATTGACCTATCACAGCAAACATTACCACCATGCTGTTGCTATTATATGTTTTTTTGTCTCGCCCGCGACGAAAGGCGCAGAAAGCGAGATATATGCGTACAAAGTATGACGGCGACGGCGACGGCGGCGGCGTAAACTTTCATGTTAAGTTTTTGTGATTAGGTCATTTTCTCAGTAACTATAAGTGGTAAGTCAATGATATTTGGTATATAGGTTGGTCTTGAGTAGTACATGACCAGTCTGCTATATGACTTTGTCTGTGACCTCAATTTCACGGTCCAGTGAACATGTTAAGTTTTTGTGCTTAGTTCAGTTTCTTAGTAACTATAAGTGGTAGGTCATTGATATTTGTTATGTAGGTTGGTCTTAGGTATTACATGACAGTCTGCCATATGGCTTTTGTCCTTGACCTGTTTTTCACGGTCCAGTGAACATGTTAAGTTTTTGTGCTTAGTTCAGTTTCTCAGTAACTATAAGTGGTAGGTCATTGATGTTTGGTATGTAGGTTTGTCTTAGGTATTGTATTACATGACAGTCTACCATATGGCTTTTGTCCTTGGCCTCAATTTCACGGTCTAGTGAGCATGTTAAGTTTTTGTGAATAGATCATTTTCTCAGTAACTAAGTGGTAGGTCAATGATATCTGGTATATAGGTTGGTCTTGGGTAGTACAGTAGGGTACAGACATAACCTCTCGTCCAAGTTAACTTGGGGAGCAGTCATGAGAACAGTCCTAAGTTAACTTGAAGTTAACTTGGAGCAGTCATAGAATCCTGACTGCTCTGACCTGTCATAGAGCCCTGACTGCTCTGACCAGTCATAGAGCCCTGTCCGCTCTAACCTGTCATAGAATCCTGACTGCTTTGATTATATAATTATTCGTATAGCTCTAAAACAATACAAGAACTGAAAATGCTCAAAATTTGATACAGCGATGGATACGTCCCACATTCCCTATCACACGCATAAGACGAACGCACAAATTTTTCACACGTTGGGTGCAATTTTCTCCAATTTTGCCGTAACCATAACAGAACTATCAGAAAAGAGTCACTTTTATGTATTCGAAAATCAATCCTGTAGTAAATAAAATATCCTGCAAACATCCACAAACATTAAATATCAGAAGAGGTGCAAATGTAATTTTCACATTAAAATGATGCACCCACAATTATACTGAAACTTGGTGTTATTTAACTAAAATATGTTTAAGAAAAGGCAGACCTTCTTCATTCCATAATGTACAAATGCCTGCAATACTACAACTTGTTGTAATTTAACATAAAATATATCGAAGAATAAGCAGACTTTCTTCATTCGATACTATATCGATACCCGCAATACTTCAACTTTCTGTTGTTTAACCTAAAATATATAACAAAAGGCAGATTTTCTTATTTCGATGCCCTCAATACTTCAACTCTCTGTTATTTAACCTAAAATATATAACAAAAGGCAGATTTTCTTCATTCGATATTATATCGATGCCCGCAAAACTTCAACTTTTGTTATTTAACCTAAAATATATATGAAAAAGCAGATTTTCTTCATTCGATATTGTATCGATGCTCGCAATACTTCAACTTTCTGTTATTTAACCTAAAATATATATCAAAAGGCAGATTTCCTGCATTCGATATAATATCGATGCCCGCAATACTTCAACTTTCTGTAATTTAACCTAAAATATATAAGAAAAGGCAGATTTTCTTCACTCAATATTAAACTGATGCCCGCAATACTTCAACTTGCTGTAATTTAACCTAAAATAAATAGGAAAAGGCAGATTTTCTTCATTTGATATTATATCGATACCCGAAATACTTCAACTTCCTGTAATTTAACATAAAATATATAAGAAAAAGCAGATTTTCTTTATTCAATAATATAGCGATGCCTGCAATACTTCAACTTTCTGTAATTTAACCTAAAATATATAAGAAAAGGCAGATTTTCTTCATTCGATAATATATCGATGCCCGCAATACTCCAACTTTTTGCAATTTAACCTAAAATATATAAGAAAAAGCAGATTTTCTTCATTCGATATTATATCGATGGCCGCGATACTCCAACTTTCTGTAATTTAACCTAAAATATATAAGAAAAGGCAGATTTTCTTCATTTGATATTATATCGATACCCTCAAAACTCCAACTTTTTTCATTTTAACCTAAAATATATAAGAAAAAGCAGATTTTCTTCATTCGATAATAAAGCGATGCCTGCAATACTCCAACTTTCTGTAATTTAACCTAAAATATATATGAAAAGGCAGATTTTCCTCATTCGAGATTATATCGATGCTGCAATACTCCAACTTTTTGCAATTTAACCTAAAATAGATAAGAAAAGGTAGATTTTCCTTATTCAATATTATATCAATGCCCGCAATACTTCAACTTGCTATAATTTAACCTAAAATAAATAGCAAAAGGCAGATTTTCTTCTATTGATATTACATCGATACCCGCAATACTTCAACTTGCTGTAATTTAACCTAAAATATATAAGAAAAGGCAGATTTTCTTCATTGGATATTATATCGATGCCCGCAATACTCCAACTTTTTGCAATTTAACCTAAAATATATAAAAAAAGCAGATTTTCTTCATTCGATAATAAAGCAATGCCTGCAATACTTCAACTTTGTGTAATTTAACCTAAAATATATAAGAAAAAGCAGATTTTCTTCACTCGATATTATATCGATGGCTGCGATACTTCACTTTTCTGTAATTTAACCTAAAATATATAAGAAAAGGCAGATTTTCTTCATTCGATATTATATCGATGCCCTCAAAACTCCAACTTTTTGCAATTTAACCTAAAATATATAAGAAAAAGCATATTTTCTTCATTCGATAATATAGCCATGCCTGCAATACTTCAACCTCCTGTAATTTAACCTAAAATATATAAGAAAAGGCAGATTTTCTTCATTCGATATTATATCGATGCCCGCAATACTCCAGCTTTTTGCAATTTAACCCGAAATATATAAGAAAAAGCAGATTTTCTTCACTCAATATTATATCGATGGCCGCGATACTCCAACTTTCTGTAATTTAACCTAAAATATATAAGAAAAGGCAGATTTTCTTCATTCGATATTATATCGATGCCCGCAATACTTCAACTTGCTCAATTTAACCTTTAATATTTAAGAAAAGGCAGATTTTCTTCATTCGATATTATATCGATGCCCGCAATACTTCAACTTGCTCAATTTAACCTTTAATATTTGAGAAAAGGCAGATTTTCTTCATTCGATATTATATCGGTGCCCGCAATACTTCAACTTGCTGTAATTTAACCTGAAATATATAAGAAAAGGCAGATTTTCTTCATTCGATATTATATCGATGCCCGCAATGCTTCAAATTGCTGCAATTTAACCTAAGAGAAAAGGCAGATTTTCTTCATGAATAGTACATAAGCCCAAAACATGTGATACTCTATATTTTAATATGTTAATATTTTTTAAAGTTACAGTTGCAGTTGTAAAAATCAATATTATCTTTCGAAAAATAGAATGAAGGGACGACCAGTTGATGTTCAGGGGGTGGGGATTGGGCGATTTTCTAAAAACAAATAATTTAATCTTGGTCCCAGCTGGGACTTATATTAGTCCCAGGTCCCAGAGAAAAAGAATTAAATATTTTAATCCTACTTGTCGTGGAAATAAATAATTTATTTGTTCGAAATTTTCATGAAAATAAATAATTTTTCTAGGCAAATTATTTAAATGTGGACTTTTGAATGAAAGTAGTAAATGCACGTTACACGATACACGCACACGCTTAAATTTACACGATGAGCGCTAATTGATTTGGGAATGTTGAACGTTTCCATTGCTGTAAAATTAAAGCAGTCAGGGCTCTATGACAGGTCAAAGCAGTCAGGATTCTATGACAGGTCAGAGCAGTCAGGGCTCTACAACCAGAACAGGTCAAAGCAGTCAGGATTCTATGACCAGAACAGGTCAGAGCAGTCAGGGCTCTAGAACACGTTCTAAAGTTAACTTGGAGTAGCTTTTATGACTGCTCTATGACTGGTCCAAGTTAACTTGATAACGGTCCTAAGTTAACTTAGAAGAGCTTTTATGACTGGTTCAAGTTAACTTTGCGAGAGGTTATGTCTGCACCCTACTGTACATTATAGTCTGCTATATGGCTTTTGTCTGTAACCTCAATTTCATGTCCAGTGATTTTGTTAAGTTTCCCAGTAACTATTAATATAAGGTCAATAATATTTGGTACGTGGGTTTGTCCTAGCTGGAACATGACAATCTGCTATTTAGCTTATTATTTAGCTTTAGAACTTGACCTCATTTTCACGGTCCAGTGAATATGTTTGGTTTTTCAGTATCTATCAGTGGTAGGTCACTGACATTTGGCATTTTTCGTTTTGGGTGATTCATGACAGTCTGCTATATTGCTTTTTCACTTATCCTTATTTCTAAGGTTTGTCACGCCTCCTTGGTAAACATCTCATTTATTTTTCATGACGCCTCCTCAGTTTTGTCCATTATTGTCATGTTAATTACACCTCCTCAATAATTGTGTAATTGGTGATGCCTCAATTATTGTCAGATTTGTAGCCCCCTCCGGCAGTTACTGGAAATTTACACCTGATTATACACAAACTATACTACTCGAAAGAGATGTATACTCATGGACAAAAAATGTGCACTAATTCCAAATGTCATTTCTGCATATGCGCATTTCGACAACTTATGTCTCTTCAGTGCAGATAAAATCTAAATGTTTGTAAGACCATATACTCTAAGATATTTAAAACTGATAGAGAACAAATAACCAAATATGATCTAAATGTAAAGCATTATATAATTGTCATTTTGACAGATCAGAGAACTAAGCAGGCAGAAACTACACCAAAAAACCCCGACCAAGACAAATTAGATCATAATAATAATAAATATATGTCAAAAGAAGACACCGATTTGCTGAAAATGTTTGGAAAACCAGATTTGATCCTGAAGGTTGGAGATAGGAGTTTATATGTTCGAAAAGAACAATTGATGTCCCAGTCTGACGTTTTTAAAAGAATGTTCACATCGGATTTTAAAGAAGCAAATGATACAGAAATATCACTGCCTGGGAAGGATCCGGTTACCTTTTGTAGATTTTTGCTTTACTTTTCTACCAGATGTTGTGAACCTCTAAAAGGTAGGTTGACTTTATTAACGATATATGTGTAATAAAGTGTATAATTTTACTGAAAATTTCAGTAAAAATGTATAATTACTAGCATGTTTAGAAATTATATATAATTACTGAAATTTTAAGCAGGAAGGGACTGTAAGTCTCGTTGAATTTTGAAACTTCCGGGTACAATTTTTGTACCCGGAAGTTGCATTTTGCGTTTAAAACAAAAAATTAAACGTCATAATCCTACAACATCATCTTTTGGTGGGAGACGTTTTCAAATTTCAATTTTATCGTGAATTCTCGGCGTCACATGACGAGACTTACAGACCCTAATTATATATAATAACTGAAGTGTTATCAAATCAAAGTACTGAAGTACTGTTTAGTCGGATTTACGCTTTAATTTCGTAAAAGATAATCGTAAAATTGTTTATTGTGCAACAAAAGACTATATATATGGGAAATGTTGAAGGTATAGAAGATGAAGAACAATAAATGCGTTGTTCCATTTGGTTAATTTTACCATGTATCTGTAGGAATTTTGTGTCCTGTACATTTACTCTTTGACAATATCCCTTGTTTTTGCATTTATCTCTTGAAGTGTGGAGTTCTTATAAATATCTCCATTGATTGAGGTGCATGCTCTCTACTTTTCTTCAGTTAAAATTTTCAAAATTTTGCATTTTGGCCTTCATATTTTCTTAAAAAATCATATTATTTTTTACCATCTGTAGTTATAATGCCCACAATTCCCCAATTTATTTGCCAAGTTATCTTGCAATCAACTCGATGAATATCCTGTAGTCGTTTGTATTTCGAATTGTCTTTTGGTCCTTCTGTCGAGCAATGGATGACAGTGTTTATTAGGGTACTTTGTCCGATATCTTAATGTCTGTTTCGACCTTCCCGCGTCCATTGACGTAGACAACCATGGACGTAGCGTTGACATCCAGCAAGTGAATTCTGCATCAAACCAATGCAACTAATTCTGTACTATTAGGTAGGAGTATTTGCTCATTGTTGAAAGCCTCATACATTTTGTATATTTTTGCGTCTAGTTAATGGGTCTATCTTTTGGTAGTGGTTTAGTTACTACGCTAGTTGATTTGCAAGGCTATATTCTTTACCGTTGAAAGCTGTCCAATGTGTCGGTCAAACTGGTTGATTATAGCACATGGACAAATATCATTGATAATACGGGGAATATAAAATGTTTCCAATCAAACTGCAATGATAGTAAAGAAATGACGTATGTTCTGTTTTTTCTTTTTTTTATGCTAATATAAGTAAGCGACGACAACGTGATATACGAAATAGTTCTTTGAACAATTAATACCCAAGTTGCATAAAAACCAGTAAATTTCGTTATGCGCTATACGTGTTTCATATGATGCCTTTATGGTCTCAAACTTTACAATGTAAAAGAGAAATTCTGGAATACATTGGTTTAGACAGCATATGTGGACATATTTAGTTGACAAATTTTTATTTAGCGATTCCATAAAAATGTGTTGGTATGTTATCATTGTAAATGGATAAAAGAAGTACGTCACATGTAAATGCTGTATCTTGACCATATAGAATTCCGAAGTAATAAGGGAACATCTTGCATAACTGTCGAAATTTGGCAAAAAACATAATTTGCATGATTAACGGATCCAAACTTCGAAAAGGGAGGTTCAAATGAGATTCCAGGGAAAGAGGAGGTTCCAGTCTAATTGTTGCCATTTTTTTAACTGTTACCTAAATTCTGCACGAAATTATTTTTTTAATCGAGAGAAGGGGAGGTTTCCAACCCCGAAGTCCTCTCTTAATCCACCAATGTAAACATGAATAATTGTTCATCCTTTGTCTCTTAGAGGGAAATATATTGCCAATTTCATATTTTTTTTCAATATCGATACACTGAGAGCCATATAAGTTAAAATTTTGAATCAATTCTGAATCAAATTAGCACTAAGTGCAAACTATGCTTACTAAACTAGTAAGAATTCTAAATCCTCGATTTATTATTTTTATTTATTTTTTTAAATTAGATTTGCGTTATTTTTTGCATCGTTTAAATTCAAAAACATTACAATATTCAGGTCACAGGTTATTTATTATTATTTATACAAATACGGTAATATGTGAATTTATTTATAACTAACTTATCACGTGACACTCCGTAAACTGCTTAAATATTCCCTCCGCAATTCTATTCTAATTATCCTTACACCTTACATTCATATGCCATATTTCTTATGCTGTTCACAATAATGTTAAAGAAGAAATTCGCAATGAATTTGGCCGCAAAAGGTTGATTTTTGATCTCGAAGTGAATATTCATACCCGGGATTTTTCTGAAGAAAGCGACAGCATAAGAAGGATTTACGTACCGTAAATCCTCCTAAT
>MJUU01021792.1:0-21648 GCA_002080025.1 Modiolus philippinarum
ATAGAAAGTATCCTGGGGCGCATACATCCCACTGTCCAATTGTGATATACCCCCAGTTAGTTAACAATCAATTGCATTCAACACACACACATACACATGCAAATCATTCTCTTACATTCATAATAATCTACACCTCTGCATCATTCCAAATATTTTCTAATATTTGCCACTTATTTTCAATCAACATTCCAACTGCAGGAGATTTGTACCATGTTACTGACATTTTTTCTATTTCAAAAGTGTTTTTCAATAAAAGAATTAAACCCCCTTTGTATGGCCTAGACATATTATATCTGCAAGAATTAATGTAATATTTTACAACAATAATAAGAAAATTAATCGCTGAGCTGAATGTGTCTGAACCAAACAGAATGTCCTTGGGACTAAATTTTTTCGATTGTTATTGGATTAATATGTTACGTAATTTATAGCTATTCATACACCTTTATTTATATTTTAGCATTTGCAACTTTTGCATTTTCAACTCGGAAGATAACATCTTACGCATGCGTCAATGTATCTCAAACTGAAAAGAACAACATGCGTTATGTTGTGTCGAAATTCGATGAATTCAGGAACTGTATTGATTTTCGAGTGACAAAGATGTCCAAATATATATCCTGTTGTAAAACCATCTATTAATGCACAGATAACAGAAAACCGCAATATGTGTCGGAAATACACAAAATTTAATAGAATTTTGTCAGATTATAAAAGTAAGAGTAGTAGAGCAGGTTACCTTAGATCCCATTCAGCCCATGTTAAATCGCTAAATTTAATAAAATATGCAAATGAGCTTATTAACCACGCCCATTTTCCTTATATAGCCATCCAAAAACCCTACTTTCAAGCGTCACGAACGTAGAGCACCATGAGCGTAGCGAAATGGTGTGAGAGTGGTGTGACGGTTGGGGTGGGGCAACCGGGTTCAGTATTTTAACCAAAACTTTTTGTATTGTTTTAACTGTTTTGATGACTTCTCTCGTGTTGTGTGCATAACCATTGCGAATATAAATCTTGTTCTTTGTATTTGTACTTTATCTGAATTTTATTATTCTTTAATTGTTCTTTGTCCAGTGCCTTAACTTTTTCTATGTATTTTCTGTACTTTTGTTTTACATATAACCTTAACCCCTACCGTTGCATTGGTATTGATTTGTTCCACCTCTTTTATCCTTTTGTCTTTTGTCTCAGTTATCCCCCTTTGTTTTGTGTACCATGGAGTCCATGTTTTATCCTGTTATGATCAAAAGTTACCCCAGCTTTTGCACCTGTTTATTGTTTCACCCGTTCTGTGCATTATTAATTTTTTGTCATTATTTGTATGATTTCTTTCAATTTGGCATTAAATAACCAACTAATATACATATATACATATTTTATTTTCTCCGTCATCAAGCAGTCATGGGTCGGAGTCATGGGTCGGAGAGCCATCCGCATGACGCCTTTACAATTTAAAATCCATAGGGTCTCGTACTGTAATCGTCCATGGCCACTCTTTTGTCAAATACGATTCTATAGTCTTTGTTTTGATACACGGACAGAAGTTTCATGTTGTTTCTCAAAATCCTGAAATTGTCACCCACAGCCTTCGCATCATTTCTGTTGTTGATCACCATGTCTTTAATCGTATTGAAGTTGATCGTGAGGGAGTTCTTGTAGTTCAGCGTTATTCCTTTTACTTTACAGACAGTTTCGGTTTCACTGTTGCTTGGTTTGGCGATTGGATAGGCGTAATTTTTCGGTCCACCGGTCACAAACTCGGAAATATGGTTTCCGGCTACTTCATCAGTAAGGTCTCCTAGATAATCACCTAGTTCTGGTTTCCAATCCCCGGACTTCGAGGTAAACACAACAGAGTCTGTGTCAGCGTATAATGTGCGAGTGTTCAATTGTTCCAAATAACTATACAGCTTGGGCCGTTGTATAAGCGGCAATGACCACGTTGGTTCGTCCGGATTCCTCGACGAATTCTTCTTTGTATCGATATCTAACACCAACCATTGTATCACTGACAAAGTTTATTCCCGTTATACTGATCTTGTCGCTGGTCATGAAGTCTAAATAGTCTTTTAGTTCCGAAAAGTATTGAAGTTGTTGCATGTTGGATCTTTGGCCAAATTTACCCCAGAAGCTATTTAACTTCAACTTGGCTAAAGCTCGTAATCCCGGGTTCTTCTTTATTTTGTTGTAATCGAGAAGAATGCCTTCTTTTTCATGATAGTCTTTTATATAGTTATATTTGTCTTCTTTGGTGTTGCACCACTCTGGCCATCCACTCGCTTCCTGCTTCATCTTGAGGAAGGTATTCACGTATTCCGTGAAAAGTCCTCCTGTCTTTGTTGTTTGGTCGTATTGTTCCGTGTCAAAGTGCCACCCTTCAATAATCCTGTCTATCTAATATCCTTTCTTCAACGCCTTCTTTAGTTCATCGGTGACCCAGGTTCCTGTCAAAGCCCTTTCCTGATCTCTGTGTTGACACTGTGTTTGTTGATTGGACTCGGCACAAGTTTTACATAACGTGAACAATAATTTGTTGTTTATTTTTGCAGGGAGTACTGGGATGTGGAGCCCTCTCGGTGGGAGTACTTTGCATTTGATGAGTCCTTCGTATTGGTGTACATCTTGGAAATTCGCTGTAATGATTTTGGGGTGACCCACAGGTATCTTTCCGGTCTTATTGATGTAGGGGTATAATGAGGTAACGTCGTAGTAATCAATCTGCTCGCCATTGTTTGCTTCTTTATACATGCTAAATGCTTCTGTTCTACCACCATAAAAGGCGTATCTGGGTTCCAATGGGTAAACATATTGGAGGGAATTTATAAATTGTTGTATGCTTGGGTCGTTTCTTATTTCCTTATCGAAGTCACATTCCCATACACCGACGTAGGTATAGCCTTGGTCTTCCAGGTAGCTTTTCTTTTCCAACGTGCGTTGATGTAATTCACTCATCGTCATACTGTTTACTGGGTTAACGGAAGACGCACTGTAACATCGTAAACAACCGTGCCAGAAACAACCATGGTATTCAAAGACATGGTTCTGGTGATACCCATCGACTTTGTACGGACCTATTTCTTTCTCACCGCCATTACGAGCGTGCTGTTTCACAATGTTGTGCAGCGCAGATAGATATTGTAGCCACTTCATTGCTTTGATGGAATGTTTCTCTTCCGGCCGATATCCTAGAGCTGGTATGATGCCAATAGTGTTCGGTTTTAAAAATGAAGTGCGGAATACTAAATTGCAGGCTGATGCTATCGTAATGCATTGCTGGAATGGATCGATCCCACCTTGTCCGTCGGTGGATGTCATCTCAATGAATAATTCACGAAACTTTAGACAGGCCTATCTCAATATGTCAACATCAGAGCGGCAATAACCTAACAGTTCTTGTTGTAAGTTGAACCGGGAATTCCAGTGTGCGTAGTACCATTCGAAGAATGTATGTCTTTCTTCTGGTTTCATTCTATCTGGTTGATAAAATTTCATATCCGGCAGGTTGTTGAGTACGGCTGATTGATTTTCTTTGGTGTTGAACAGGTGAGGAAAGTATCCTTTCTTCAATTCAGTAAAGCCAAACATTTTTGGTAGTCTGGATAATGCCATCGGTAAAAAGTTCATTGAATCTATCATTCGAATGTTGCAGTCTGGAACGGTGATTGCCATGTTCTTCGTTCCATTCGGGATAACATCTGGTAATATTCCTTGAGAATATAGGTAGTTTAAGATTGGATAGCTATCGTATCCTTTGAAATTGTGACAGAGGACGGTGGCTGCGTTGTTATCACCAGAAAACAACCAACGGCAAAATTCGTCGGTAGTTTGAGGTCCGGAAAATACTAATTCGTTTTTACCACATTTTTCACAGGTTGTGTATTCATCAATGTCCTTATTGATACAATTCAAACAGACTTTGTGCACTACGCATAGATTCGGTTCGTAGGAACCGCACTTGAAATGTTTACAGTTTAAACATTTACCAGTTTCGTCTGGCCGGTATCCTTCTTCGCATTGGACAAGGTCGTCTTGTGTACATTCGAAGTCAAAAAATATGTAGGTCTGATTCTTCTGTTTCTTTTGTGTATTAGCGGGTAGTATATAGCACTGATGTCCTGGTGGATAATAATCTTTACATATTTTACAGAAGACATTTCCACAAGTTATTCTCCCATACGTTTATTCACTGTTTTTCCACAGTTCTTGCATTTGTAGTAACTTTTACATGTTGAATGCCCAGCTTTTGTTGATTGTTTGTGCAAATCATAACAAATTGTCCCCCTTAAGTAACGGTCGCAGCTCTCACAATGTATCCATTCTTCTTTTTCTGCTGGATCGTGAATTTTACGGCAATGGTGACAAGGTTCGTGACAGGCGTGTTCTTCTCTAGTACTATATCCTTTGTCACATTTATGGCAATAATATACACGAGATAGGAAACCAGGCATGCTGGTAATGACATCGTAATGGTTGTCATGATAAAAGAGGTAGATTCTCTTCAAAGCGTCTGGTCCTTTGTATATAACAGTGTGACATTGCTCTTTGGATACGACGTTAATTTGATAATCTTGAAGGTATTCCTGGAACCGTTTGATTTCTTCGACACCACATTGTTGTAAAGGCACACCTGCTCTGACGTGTAGTTCCAACGCCAACTCTTTCTGGATATACCTCCCTTGTCGAATAGAATTCCATTGTTCGTGTCCATCAAGTTTAGCCTTAGCCGTGACGATAGCACGGGCACAACACAGGTCGTCTCTATTTTTTATTTGGATAATGGATTTTTAGTAGCAAGAAATTTTGTGGTATCAATTTAATTTGTTTTCTTCCTCCCGCTACCTACCGACATGTTTACATGGATGACTTCCATATCGATACCTTCAGCTAAGGTCAATTCCTCATTTGATTGCAGAACTCGTTCCACTTCATCCAATAATAAATTACTGGACAATTGATCAACCCTCATGAACGGCATCGTAATGGGAAAGTCTAAAACTGGAGTTTGTAATGTTATCTGCATTAAGTCTTCGGACTTGGTAAGTGTGGACATCTCTTTCAAAACGGCTTCGAATATCTGGTGCAAGGTTTGTAAAACTTCAGGAAGACTTTTAGCATTGATCTCTTTGAATTGAATTTCGTACTGCGTAGCTGTGGTATGAAACCTTTGTACACTTTTCCGCCCTTTGATCTTTAACTCAAACATGTCTTCTGGTCTTTTGGGCTTGGTACTGGCTCCGCCCACTTGATGTCTTTCACGATTGTGACGCTCTAATGCAGTTGGTCTACAGAAGATTGCACGGCACTCCATACATTGGAATCTGGGCTTTTCGTGGTTTTTAAGATGTGCTTCTAAGTTAGCTTTCCTCGTAAACCGCTTTGGGCAAATGCTACAGGCAAAGGTCATATGATCTCTAAACATTCTGTAGTGGCTCAACAATTCTCTTCTGCTGTCAAAGGACTGGTGACAATATCCGCATGAATGCATCTGTAAAAGGTAAAACACATTACTATATAACAACATTGTGTTTTATCAATACACTTTTCTATATAACTACATTACATTATTATTGATTACTTCTTTAATTCTGTATTATTGATTATTTTTTGGTCTCATTTCATAACTTAATCGGTCAATTAAACTTTAATTTAAAAATTTTTATTAACTTATATTTTTATTTAAATTAATTATTTAAGTTCACTTACCTTTGTTCTGTTTATCTTCACTGGGAACGTCTGTTCAATTCGGCTGTTAGTTGCAGAATGAGAAAGTTGCTCGATGCGTCTGATTTTATACAGGTAGACGCGTTGTTACGATGGTTCTAATTGGTCGGTTATTTTTGTTACGGGCTTTGTGATTGTTCAATTATTCTGTGTTCTGATTGGCTGGATTTATCACAAAGTCGGCATCTGATTGGTTCAATTCCCTACAATTTGATTGGTCGGTTCATTTTTCTATTGTTATATAATGCCATCATGTTTCTTTTAATAGATCGAATATTCCAGAAGATGATGCAATCGATCGATGGCGTTAATTTTAAAGTGTACAGATCGATTATTCTATTGAATCATACTGACGCGATAAAATAGGAATGTTTTAATTACTTAATGCTTCGCATATTTTATGAACTGAATTAATAGGATTTTATTAATTGTTAGATGTATTGATTTTCTAACGATGTTCATACATTTTCAACAACATCCAACACAATTTATGAATGTTTATCCCATTTTTACTTTTATTTCCCATAATTTACCCTCTTTCTTTTATTTCTTAACTCCTATAACCCGTATATGGACTCCTCCTCTGAATGCGTAACTCCTGTATCCTCTCTGTGGACTCCTCCTCTGGCTGCTTAACTCCTGTATCCTCTCTATGGACTCCTCCTCTGACTGTTTAAGTCCTATTTCCTCTCAAATGCAAGGTTTTTTGCTTATAAATTTTTGTTTTCAACTCCCAAATATTCATATTTGACTCCCATTTTTTCCAAGATTCTTAATTCATTGTAATAACAACTCTATGTTTTATTAAAAAAAAACACTTCTATATAATGTGTTGATACTTTAACATGTTTTGTTTGTTCTGTTTTGCTATTTTGTACATTTTTTTTCAAGATTTGTTTATTTTGTTTTGCATTTTTTTCAAATTTAACACACACGTTTTGTTTATTTAAACATTTTTATGACTATTGTAAGTTTTATTTCACATGTTTTACACATTTTGTACGTATTTTTAATTTAATTTGCATTATGTTTTTGTGATGACATGTTGTTTTTGTTTAACGTTTTTGTACAAATTTTTGTTTCAGCTAAGATTTTTGTAATATTTCTTTTAAAGTTTTAGTCAAAAATGGTGTAGATTTTGTTTGACTTTACCTTTTTGTATAATTTTTCTAGTTTTGTCGTTAATTCTTGTAAAATGTTTTGTTTAATTGTGTTTTTTACGTTAAAATTTCACATTTTCCTGATCTTTTCGTGCTTTTTCGGTGAATTGAGTGGTGGTGATTGCTGCTGCTGCTGCTGCTGCTAGGTGTGAGAATATTGCTGCTGCTGCTGGGTAGTGTAAAAATATTGCTGCTGCTGCTGGGTAGTGTGGGAATATTGCTGCTGCTGCTGCTGCTGGTGGTGCTGGGCGGTTTGGGATATTGCTGCTGCCACTGTGCGGTGGGAAGAGCGACAAATTCGCTGCTTAAAGGTATGTTCACTTGCTCATTCCGCTGCTCGTTTTCACTGCTCGCGTACTCATTTCGCTGCTCGTGCTACTCACATGCTCATCTCGGGAATATTGCTGCTGCTGCTGCTGCTGCTGCCGCCGCTGTGCGGTGTGAAAAGCTATAAATAAGCCGTTTAAAGGTAAGCTCACACTGCTCGTTTTCACTGCTCGTTTGCTCATTTCGCTGCTCGTACTGCTCGCGTGCTCATCTCGGGAATTTGGGAGGAGGATTGGGCCTTAAAGGTAGAGGAGGAGAGAAAAAGTAAAATATTTTTATTAATTTTTTTAAATTTTTATTAATTTTTTTTTTTTTATTTTTAAGAACCTCCAAACCCCCATTCCCTAACCCATGACGGGGAAAATAAAATATGTATATATGCAAATTAGTGTATTATTTATTGCCTAATGAAAAGAAAAGCACATATAAAAATACAGAACGAGATAAAACAATAAACAGGTGCAAAAGCTGGGGTAACGTTTAATAACATAACAAGATAAAACATGGACTCCATGGTACACAAAACAAAGGGGGATAACTGAGACAAAAGACAAAAGGATAAAAGAGGTGGAACAAATCAATACCAATGCAACGGTAGGGGTTAAGGTTATATGTAAAACAAAAGTACAGAAAATACATAGAAAAAGTTAAGGCACTGGACAAAGAACAATTAAAGAATAATAAAATTCAGATAAAGTACGAATACAAAGAACAAGATTTATATTCGCAATGGTTATGCAAACAACACGAGAGAAGTCATCAAAACAGTAAAAACAATACAAAAAGTTTTGGTGAAAAATACTGAACCCGGTTGCCCCACCCCAACCGTCACACCACTCTCACACCATTTCGCTACGCTCACGGTGCTCTACGTTCGTGACGCTTGACAGTAGGATTTTTGGATTGCTATATAAGGAGTATGGGCGTGGTTAATAAGCTCATTTGCATATTTTATTAAATTTAGCGATTAAACATGGGCTGAATGGGATCCAAGGTGACCTGCTCTACTACTAGTAAGATGGAACATTCGATTGATAAACGTTCTCAGAACTCTATGGCGTCATCCAAGGGCAAAGCTTTTAAAGGTAGTGGAAATTTTTGCAGGATTAGTCTGCAGACGCTGGCAATCATTTCAATAAATTACATGAAATAACATAAAATTGTTTGATTATTTTTTTTTATTTCATTTTGAGACTTTACCTGTTTTGTCGCTGTCGTAGTCGGGTGTAAACAGTCAGTATCGATTTTCGTGAAATGTCTATTTGAAATGCATATATAGATCTTCGTCTAGAGAACCCCTGAGTGGATTTAAACGAAACAAATATGAGGTGCTGACCAAGTGTTGTTACTTTGGTGCCAATCCGTCATCCAACATGACCGATAGCATAAATGTTGCTTATGAGGTGATGATGAAGTGTAGTTATTTTTGTGCAGTGGGGGCTATCAGGACATATTGTTAAACATTGGACCTTATCTTGAAAGAACATTCAAAGATCTGTTCCTTTGAAACTGGACTGTGCAACACTGTAATCTATATAGCCAATCATTTGTTTTCTCACTAAACAGAATACATTATATAATACTTCAAGAAATATTATTAAATGATATATCTCAAAGCCATTTAGGAAAAGATTTGTAATATAAAAAGTACATTGGTGAGGATCAAGATGAATACCCCTTTAGAGGGTCATGGTTTTCCTCAGGAAACCCTGGGTTTCTTGAACTAGGTTCCTTATGCAAACTCTAGTTTTCAGTAGCAAATAACTAAATACCGAAGTCACTGTGAATTTACTTTCTGCATATGCGCATTTCGACAACTTATGTCTCATCAGTGCAGATAAAATCTAAACGTTTGGAAGACCATAAACTCAAAGATGTTTGAAAACTGATAGAGAACAAATAACCAAAGTGATCTAAATGATAGTTTACCTTTATAATTACATGGAACGATCAGGATCCTATGAATTTCCGAGCGTCTACTTATAGAAAGCGAAATTCAGCAAAGCGAAGAAAATTCGGTTTTCTTCAGTTCTCTTGGACTTTCCTTGAGTTTCCTTAAGCAAATGCGAGTTTCTGTGAAAGAAAAAATGCTTTTCTGAGGAAAACTAGATTTATTAAAGGAAAACCCACATTTTCTGGATGAACCTTGCATTTAGCTTCAGAAACTCTTTTGGTCCTCAGATTTGCATGTATTTCTAGACTGAAAATCATATTTTGCAACTTCGGTATTTTGTTATTTGTTTAGGAAACCCAAGTTTCCTGTGAGGAATTAGGAAAACCAGGTTTCTATGCATTTTGATGAATTTGGCAAGCAAAATTCACCAAAATCGAGTGAAACCCGGTTTCCATGGGAAAACCTGGTTTTTGCTCACAAACCTGGTTTTGCTTCCAGATAACCTAGGTTTTCTGGACAAAACTCGAGTTTTCTATGTGCAAATGAGAGTTTCTGTTTAGAAATACCTACAACGGTCTTGTTTTCTGAAGCTTATCCTAAGTTATTCGTTGAAACGCTAATAGCTTAAAAAATGTTCATGACGAGGCATATTTTGTACAAATTTGTTAAAAATCTTATACTAGTCGGGTTTGGGTACGTCTCCCCTGAAACTAACAAAACATAAGGCAAAATTCATAATTGCCTTAGTCTAAAATATATTTCAGAACATCTAATTTTTAAAAAATGCATTTTTTTCCATTGCGCTTTGATAGAAGTGCTTGTTACAAATTGTCTCTTATGCTCATATTGCTTAACTTTGATTTATATATAATGTCAGGGTTTTTGCTCATGCAAGCTTAAACAGCTGAGAATACAAGGACTTCCAATGCAAATAATGTTCAGTTAAAAGTGGCCTTAAAATCTGGGTTATGGTCAAGGTTTAGGTACTTATTACAAATGCTAATTGATGTGTCACTTATAACAAATGAACACAATTAAGTTAAAAACGGAAGAATATATTTTTAGAATAATAAAACATTAGCCATAAGGAAGATCCATATTAAAAAACATTTTTACTCTTCTTCCGGGAAAAACCTAAGAATTGTGCTTTGAATTATTGACGTTTTAGTTTTAATTATACATCTACTGATTTTTATGTATGTTTCATATGAGAATCAGCTACTTGCTACATATACTTTACTTTTCGGTGCCGTCTTGAACTTATTATTAGGTTAGAGTGTTTGCTCTTTGTTGAGGGCATAATACTGACTTCAAGATGAAGAACACCGATGAAAGCATTACCTTACATGTATTTATGGGAATTTTGTCCTATGACATTTTACTCCATATCCCTTTATTTTGACCTTTTTTATAGAATAATGATAATTTTATGTATCTTAAGTGTATTAAACCATAAATGAGAAACGTTGTATTTCAGTGTTAGTACTGTCTTCATTTACTTTTTCAATGTGTAGAACTTCGGACAGCCTTAAAAATTGATAAAATGATAGCAAGTGGAAAATATAAATGTTCTCATTTTTTTTTGTTTAATGGCTTTGTAGTTACAGTTCAGTCTACATGGTTTGTTTTTCTGCTAAAGGGTATAATTTGTCTCCACAATTCCTTCAATTTCTCTGGTAGGAGGTTTTAATTTTGCAGATAATTGATATAATGATAAATTCCTATTGTAGCGAAATCTGTCTTGAATAGCAAACCTCAACAATAAACTGTCCAATGTGTATAAAGGTGTTCATATTATATTGAAATTTATTTTTATAGTTTGTAAAGGTTGTGTTCATTCATTTTTCTACAAAATTAAGTTGGGACAATCAAACATAGGTACATGTATCACCTTTTTATGCGCCTGCAATGAGGTTGTATTATTGTATGATACGTTGTCGTCGCCGTTGTCTCCGTTGGACAATATTCCTTTACCTGTTGGACAATTTCAAGTTGGCTAGTTCTTATAGATATTAACACAATATTCCTTTTACCATTAACACGCCTGGTATTAGTTTTGAATTTCGTAGCCACACCCTGTAATCATAAGGGTTTCATGGGAATTAAAAATGGTCTTATAACATATTTGTCTGTAGAATATCATTTTTCCATCACTTTGCGTCCGTCGTCCGTCAACAATTTCAAAAATCTTCCCCTCTGAAATTGCTGAGAAAACTTGGCCTGACGCATCACCAGGGTATGCAGTTTGAAAATTGTGTTCGATAAGTCCGAAGACCAAACAACATGGCTGCTGTTACTAAAAATAGAACATAGGGGTTAATTGCTGTTTTTTGCAAATAACTCAAAAACCGTTACAGATATCAATATCTGACAGGGATAAAAGTGATCTGCATAACAAGATCTACAGTCCCTGGATCAGTCAACATTCCATTTTGTCTGATCGTTGACTGGTGAGTGATCGCTGAATGATCTCTGAATCATGACTTTTGACGGCTGACGGATAGTAAAATTAACTGATGACTAATGAATGATGCGACTCTTGAGTCTTGAATCATGACGAATGACGAATAGAAAGAAAACTAATTTATTATGCACGGATGATCGGTGACGGATGACTGATACAGGTAAATTGAAAAATTACCGGCGAAACGAATCTTACCGAGCGTTGATATATAATTCCTAGTAAGATCGAAAGTCATAATATCGATACATGTAACTGATAGTTCTTAGCAATTCAAGAACATGAAAAAATGTGATTCAAAAAAGTACTTATGAATTTTCATTTTACTCATTACATGTATACTGGTCAGTGCAAAACTTTCCTTTTACACATAATTTAATATATTTTTGTTTAAAATTCCATGAAAATGAAAAAATGGGATAAAAAATTACTTATGAATTTTCATTTGAGTCAATACATAGACTCAGGTCAGTGCGAAACTTTCCTTTTACATATTATTTTGCTAAAAATTCCATGAAAATTAAGAAGTTTGATAAAAAAAAATACTGATAAATCTTCATTTTAGTCATTAAATATATATACTGGTCAGTGCGAAACTTTCCTTTTACCCATTATTTTGTTCAAGATTCCATGAAAATGAAAAAATGGGATAAAAAAAATTACTGATGAATCTTCATTTTAGTCATTAAATATACACCGGTGAGTGCGAAACTTTCCTTTTACACATTATTTTGTTCAAAATTCCATGAAAATGGAAAATGTGATAAAAAATTTCTGATAAATCTTCATTTTAGTCATTAAAGATATACCGGTCAGTGCGAAACTTTCCTTTAAGACATTATTTTGTTCAAAATTCCATGAAAATGAAAAAAATGTGATATAAAAATTACCGATACATCTTCATTTTACATTAAATATCTACCGGTCAGTGCGAAACTTTCCTTTTACACATTATTTTGTTCAAAATTCCATGGAAATGAAAAACTGGGATAAAAAATTACTTATGAATCTTAATTTTAGTCATTACATAGACATCGGTCAGTGCAAAACTTTAATTTTACACATTATTTGTTCAAAATTCCATGAAAATGGAAAACTGTGATAAAAAAATTACTGATAAATCTTCATTTTAGTCATTAAATATCTACTGGTCAGTGCAGAGCTTTCCTTTTAAACATTATTTTGTTCAAAATTCCATGAAAATGAAAAAAATGGGATAAAAAATACTTATTAATCTGTAGTTTAGTCATTGCATGTAACCGGTCAGTGCAAAACTTTCCTTTTACACATTATTTTGTTCAAAATTCCATGAAAATGAAAAAATGGGATAAAAAATTACTTATGAATCTTCATTTTAGTCATTACATATACACTGGTCAGTGCGAAACTTTCCTTTTACACATTATTTTGTTCAAAATTCCATGAAAATAAAAAATTTGATAAATAATTACTTATGGATCTTCATTTTAGTCAATACATAGACACAGGTTAGTGCAAAACTTTCTGTTTACACATTATTTTGCAAAAAATTCCATGAATAATGAAAAAATGGGATAAAAAAATACTATTAATCTTCAGTTTAGTCATTACATGTAACCAGTCAGTGCGAAACTTTCCTTAAACACATTATTTTGTTCAAATTTCCATGAAAATGAAAAAATGGGATAAAAAATTACTTTTGAATCTTCATTTTAGTCATTACATAGATACCGGTCAGTGTGAAACTTTCCTTTTACACATTATTTTGTTTAAAATTCCATGAAAATGAAAAAATGTGATAAAAAAATTAGTGATAAATCTTCATTTTAGTCATTAGATATATACTGGTCAGTGCGAAACTTTCCTTTTACACATTATTTTCTTCAAAAAATTCCATGAAATGAAAAAATGGGATAGAAAAATTACTGATAAATTTTCATTTTAGTTATTAAATATATACCGGTCAGTGCGAAACTTTCCTTTTACATTGTACAAATTATTTTCTTCAAAATGCCATGAAAATGAAAAAATGGGATAAAAAAAATACTGATAAATCTTCATTTTAGTCATTAAATATATACCAGTCAGTGCGAAACATTCCTTTTACAGATTATTTTGTTCAAAATTCCATGAAAATGAAAAAATGGGATAAAAATTACTTCTGAATCTTCATTTTAGTCATTACATAGACACCGGTCAGTGTGAAACTTTCTTTTTACACATTATTTTCTTCAAAATTCCATGAAAATGAAAAAATGGGATAAAAAAATTACTGATAAATCTTCATTTTAGTCATTAAATATATACCGGTCAGTGCGGAACTTTCCTTTTACACATTATTTTCTTCAACATTCCATGAAAATGAAAAAAAAATGGGATAAAAAATTACTTATGAATCTTCATTTTAGTCATTACATAGACACCGGTCAGTGCGAAACTTTCCATTTACACATTATTTTGTTTAAAATTCCATGAAAATGAAAAAAATGTGATAAAAAATTACTTTTGAATCTTGATTTTAGTCAATACATAGACACTTCAGTGCAAAGCTTTCTGTTTACACATTATTTTGCTAAAAATTCCATGAAAATGGAAAAATGGGATAAAAAAATACTATAAATCTTCAGTTTAGTCAATGCGAAACTTTCCTTTTACACATTATTTTGTTCAAAATTCCAAGAAAATGAAAAAATGGGATAAAAATTACTTATGAATCTTCATTTTAGTCATTACATAGACACAGGTCAGTGCGAAACTTTCCATTTATACATTATTTTGTTCAAAATTCCATGAAAATGAAAAAAAATGGGATAAAAAATTACTTGTGAATCTTCATTTTAGTCATTACATAGACACGGGGCAGTGCGAAACTTTCCATTTACACATTATTTTGTTCAAAATTCCATCAAAATGAAAAAAATATGATAAAAAATTACTTATGAATCTTGATTTTAGTCAATACATAGACACCGGTCAGTGCTAGGCTTTCTGTTTACAAATCATTTTGCTAAAAATTCCATGAAAATGGAAAAATGGGATAAAAAAATACTGTTAATCTTCAGTTTAGTCATTACATGTAACCGGTCAATGCGAAACTTTCCTTTTACACATTATTTTGTTCAAAATTCCATGAAAATGAAAAAATGGGATAAAAAAGTACTTATGAATCTTAATTTTAGTCATTACATAGACATCGGTCAGTGCAAAACTTTCATTTTACACATTATTTGTTCAAAATTCCATGAAAATGGAAAACTGTGATAAAAAAATTACTGAAAAATCTTCATTTTTAGTCATTAAATATCTACCGGTCAGTGCAGAATTTTCCTTTTTAACATTATTTTGTTCAAAATTCCATGAAAATGAAAAAAATGGGATAAAAAATACTTATTAATCTGTGGTTTAGTCATTACATGTAACCGGTCAATGCGAAACTTTCCTTTTACACATTATTCTGTTCAAAATTCCATGAAAATGAAAAAAATGGGATCAAAATATACTTATGAATCTTAATTTTAGTCATTACATAGACATCGGTCAGTGCAAAACTTTCATTTTACACATTATTTGTTCAAAATTCAATGAAAATGGAAAACTGTGATAAAAAAATTACTGAAAAATCTTCATTTTAGTCATTAAATATCTACCGGTCAGTGCAGAACTTTCCTTTTAACATTATTTTGTTCAAATTTCCATGAAAATGAAAAAATGGGATAAAAAATTACTTTTGAATCGTCATTTTAGTCAATACATAGATACTGGTCAGTGTGAAACTTTCCTTTTACACATTATTTTGTTTAAAATTCCATGAAAATGAAAAAATGTGATAAAAAAATTAGTGATAAATCTTCATTTTAGTCATTAAATATATACCGGTCAGTGCAAAACTTTCCTTTTACACATTATTTTCTTCAAAATTCCATGAAAATGAAAAAATGGGATAGAAAAATTACTGATAAATTTTCATTTTAGTTATTAAATATATACCAGTCAGTGCGAAACTTTCCTTTTACAAATTATTTTGTTCAAAATGCCATGAAAAGGAAAAAATGGGATAAAAAATCACTGATAAATCTTCATTTTAGTCATTAAATATATACAGGTCAGTGCGAAACTTTCCTTTTACAGACTATTTTGTTCAAAATTCCATGAAAATGAAAAAAGGGGATAAAAAATTACTTATGAATCTTCATTTTAGTCATTACATAGACACCGGTCAGTGTGAAACTTTCTTTTTACACATTATTTTCTTCAAAATTCCATGAAAATGGAAAAATGGGATAAAAAAATTACTGATAAATCTTCATTTTAGTCATTAAATATATACCGGTCAGTGCGGAACTGTCCTTTTACACATTATTTTCTTCAAAATTCCATGAAAATGAAAAAAAAAAATGGGATGAAAAATTACTTATGAATCTTCATTTTAGTCATTACATAGACACCGGTCAGTGCAAAGCTTTCTGTTTACACATTATTTTGCTAAAAATTCCATGAAAATGGAAAAATGGGATAAAAAAATACTATTAATCTTCAGTTTAGTCATTACATGTAACCGGTCCATGCAAAACTTTCCATTTGTACATTATTTTGTTCACAATTCCATGAAAATGAAAAAATGGGATAAAAAAATTACTGATAAATCTTCATTTCAGTCATTAAATATATACCGGTCAGTGAAAAACTTTCCTTTTACACATTATTTTGTTCAAAATTCCAAGACAATGAAAAAATGGGATAAAAAATTACTGATGAATCTTCATTTTAGTCATTACATAAGAGACCAGTCATTGCTAAACTTTCCTTTTACACATTATTGTGTGAAAAAGTACATAAAAATGAAAAAATATGATAAAAATTACTAATAAATCTTCCAAATATTCATTTCTTTTCCCGTTTAAAGTGTCATTAAATTTATGGATAAGAATTCACAGATTTTTTTATTGAAATAGAATTTCAAAGTATAATCTAGAATAATTGATTAATTTTTATTCTATGTTCCATATTTTTATTTCTTTTCCTATCGGCATTCGCACGCCGATGTATTATCACTACAAAAACACTAACATTCCTATATTTTAATTAAGCTGAATTGAAATAAAAAATGACGGGTGACGGATGACTAATGCAATTTGATTGGCTGGATGCTGAACAGTGACGGATGACGGATGACGAGTCCAAACAACCTGTGGCTTAGGAACGATGACTCCTGACGGATGAATGCTGACTGATGAATGATCTGACGGATGCCTTTTGAATCATGACTGATCGTTGACGGATCGATGACTAGTTTTGAAGAAAATCCGAAAACTCGTCTTGGAGTTATTGCCCTTTTCCGTACAATTTTCAAAATTTGTGCATTTTTTAATTTTTTTATTTCAAAAGTGTAACAGATAGTGGTCAAGCCAAAAAAAAAAAAAGCGGGAAAATTCAACATCGTTCGATTTCAATGAAATTTGGTCTCCAAATAGATATTGATGTAGCGACTTCAAAACCGGTGTTGAAAAGTGTTCGTCGACCGCCATTTTCAAAATGGTCGCCAAAAAAGGCGGGAAAATTCAACATTGCCCGATTTCAATGAAATTTGGTTTCCAAATAGGAATTGATGTTGCAACTTCAAAACCGACGTTAAAAATTGTTCGAGACAGCCATTTTAAAAATGGCCGCGAAAAAAATGGCGGGAAAATTCAACACTGTCCGATTTCAATGAAAGTTGGTTTCCAAATAGATATTGATGTTGCGACTTCAAAACTGTTGTTGAAAAGTGTTCGTTTACCGCCATTTTCAAAATGGCCACCAAAAAAGGCGGGAATATTCAACATTGTCTGAGTTCAATGAAAGTTGGTTTCCAATAGTTATTGATGTCGCAACTTCAAAACTGATGTTAAAATTTGTTCGCTTATAACCATTTTTAGAATAGCTCTCAAAAAAGGCGGGAAAATTCAACATTGTCCGATTTGAATGAAACTTGGTTTCCAAGTGGATATTGATGTTGCAACTTCAAAACCTGTGTTGAAAATTGTTCATTGACCTCCATTTTCAAAGTGATCGCCATAAAAGGTGGGAAAATTCAAAACTGTCTGATTGCAATGAAATTTGTTTCCAAATAGATATTGAAGTTGGGACTTCAAAAAAGGATTTGAAAATTGTTTGTTGAGCGCCATTTTCAAAATGGCCACAAAAAAAGGCGGGAAAATTCAACATAGTCTGGCTTCAATAAAATTTGGTTTCCAAATTGAAATAGATATTTATGTCGTAACTTAAAAATATGGTGTTGAAAATGGCCCTTGACTGCCATATACAAAATGATGTCTCAACTTCAAAACTTGTGTTGAAAGTTTTCCTTAGCAAGGACCAGAGGTCCCCGAGGGTATTCACCAGCCAAATAGTCAGACTTGTCTAACATGAAAAATTAACCTTGCCTTTTATGGATATTAACAGTTTTATCAAAATTCTTACCCCTTTAAAATACTGAGGCTTCATTCCGTGTATTGCACTCGGTGGATGTTCTTGGTACTGGATTTTGCCTCCTTTTTTGATATTTTTGGTTGTGAGTACTTCTTTTCTTACTACTTTTGGATTATGGCTTTCCATATTCTATTCTAATGCTGCTGATGAGAGGTTACTCCTTGAAACACATGTACAGCATCACGAAATTTACTGTTTATTATGAAATTTTGGTATTTTTGTATTTTGAAACCACTGGACCGATGCTACTGCTGGTGGAAAAGAGTTATTCGCCAGCCCGATAGTCAGACTTGTCTAAGATGAAAAAAATTACATTGCGTTTTATAGAAATTTACAGTTTTATCATCATTCTAACCCCTTCAAAATACTGAGGCTTCATTCTGTGTATTGCACTCGGTGGATGTCCTTGGTACTGGATTTGGCCTTCTTTTTGGATAGTTTTGGTAGTGAGTACTTCTTTCTTGACTATTTTTGGATGATGGGTTTCCGAATTATTCGATTCTAATGCTGCTGATGAGAGGTTACTCCTTGACACGCGTGTACAGCATAATGAAATTAACTGTTTATTATGCAACTGGGGTATTTTAGTATTTTGAAACCATTGGGCCAATGCTACTGCTGATGGTCCAGAGGTCCCCGAGGGTATTCACTAAACCGATAGTCAGAGTTGTCTAACATGAAAAATTTACCTTGCGTTTTATAGAAATTTACAGCTTTACAAAATTCTAACCTCATCACAATACTGAGGCTTCAGTCCATGTATTGCACTCGATGGATGTCCTTGGTACTGGATTTGGCCTCCTATTTGGGTATGTTTTTGTAGTCAGTACTTCTTTTTTATTACTTTTGGATTATGTTTTTTTTATATATTATTCGATTCTAATGCTGCTGATAAAAGTTATTCCTTGAAACACGTGTACTGCATAACGACTTTACTGTTTATTATGCCACTTTTGTATTTTTGTATTTTGAAACCATTGGACCGAGGCCACTGCTGGTGGACCAGAGGTGCCCGAGGGTATTCACCAGCCCGATAGTCGAACTTGTCTTACATGAAAAATTTACCTTGCCTTTTATAGAAATTAACAGTTTTATCAAAATTCTAACCCCTTCAAAATACTGAGGCTTCATTCCGTGTATAACATTCGGTGGATGTCCTTGGTACTGGATTTGGCCTCCTATTTGGATATTTTTGGTAGTCAGTACTTTTTTTACTACTTTTGGATCATGGCTTTCCATATTATTCGATTCTAATGCTGCTGATGAGAGGTTACTCCTTGAAACACGTATACAGCATAATGAAATTTACTGTTTATTATGCAACTTCGGTATTTTTGTATTTTGAAACCTTAGGCCGACGCCACTACTTGTGGACCAGAGGTCCCCGAGGGTATTTACCAGTCCGATAGTCAGACTTATCTAACATGAAAAATTTACCTTTTTTTTTTTTTTTTAGAAATTTACATTTTTTTTTTCAAAATTCTAACCCCTTCAAAATACCGAGGTTTCATTCCGTGTATTACACTCGATGGATGTCCTTGGTACTGGATTTGGCCTCCTATTTGGACATTTCTTTGTAGTGAGTACTTCTTTTTTGACTTTTTTTTGGATTATGGCTTTCCATAATCGATTCTAATGCTGCTGATGAGAGGTTATTCCATGAAACACGTGTACAGCATAACAAAATTTACTGTAAAATATGCAAGGTTGAAATTTTTGTTCTTTGAAATCATTAGACCGATGCTACTGCTGGTGGACCAGAGGTCCCCGAGGGTATTCACCAGCCTGATAGTCAGACTTATCTAACATGAAAAATTTACCTTGGTTTTTTTTTTTAGAAATATACATTTTTTTTTCAAAATTCTAACCCCTTCAAAATACCGAGGTTTCATTCCGTGTATGGCACTCGGTGGATGTCCTTTGTACTGGATTTGGCCTCTTATTTGGATATTTTTTGTAGTGAGTTCTTCTTTTTCGCTTTTTTGACTACTTTTGGTTTATGGCTTTCCGTATTATTCGATTGTAATGCTGCTGGTGAGAGGTAACTCCTTGAAAAACATGTACAGCATAACGAAATTTACAGTTAATTATGCGACTTAGGTATATCACTAGCAGATACGTTATGATCTAGTTTGGCTATTTTGGTCTAAACATGATCTGGACAGGCTTAACACAGTTTTGTTAAGAACGTGTAAGATTTTTAGTTAAGTTTCAAGATAAATTATTTCAAGGGTGATCAAGACGTATTAAGATAGTTTCAAATCAAATACGATAAACTTGTTTATTGCGTTCAGGAACGATCAAGACGAGTTAAGTTTTTAAAGATCAAACAAGATCTGGATTTGATCTTGTTTGATCGGGACAAACTTAACACATCTTAATCGCCCTTGAACGCAGTTATCTTGTTTGATCTTGATTAACTGAACAGGTCTTGATCGTCCTTGAAAGCATTTATCTTGAAATACTACTGAATATCTTATACTGTCTTAACAAAATTGTGTTAAGCTTGTTGAGATTGTGATAAGATCAAAATGGCCAAACAAGATCATAACTTATCTGCGAGTGTATATTTTTGGATTTTGCAAATCGACCATATAAAATTGTTTCTGTCAGCCAAGTTTTGTTGAAATGCACAGGCGAAAAATGTTTTTGCAATTATATCTGTTTATAGAACTCAGAATAATTTTGTCTGCATCTAGCAAGATTCTACAAGTTGTTTGCATTTGTTCTATTCATAAATATTTATTTATCATTTTGATTCCTTTCGATCCTTTTAGGTTTAAGTTTGAAGCTTACTCTTGCTGTTTTGACTTTAGAAACCATTGTGAACTGCGTAAATGAGCCAACTTTAGTGTCAAGATAAACATCCAAGACATGTTTGTTGCAAATTTTTCCGCATCTGATAGGCAAGTATAAATGTTATATTTTCATGATCACTTGTCCCTTTTAAACTTACTTCAAAGAATTTGCCGCAAAATATGATCGAAAAATTTATAATTCCATGTTCTCCGATGTGTGGAAATCTAATCATAGACTGAGTATCAACGTTTAATTTTCTCTTTTTTAAAATTTCCATATCAAAAACTTTGTATACTGAAGATAAAAAGATACATTACTTTTAGAAAAGTAACGGAGAAAGGATAAAAATATCCGGGAAATTAAGATTAAATTTCAAAATTTTAACTTTGAGAAACGAGGAAAATCCCCCCAAAGAGGTTGTAATCACTTTATTTTATCTCTTGAATGTAATACCTTTTAGCCTGCCTTTTGAGTATGTCGACTGATTTACGTTGCAATCACAGTTTACGGCATATGGAGAAATGATGATCCTTTTAAATGTATATTCATAGTACTAAAATTAGAAAATTCATTAGTATTCTCACCCACGCACACTTCGTCAGACAGCTTTTATCGCTAAAACACAGATATTTGGTCTTACCAGCTATTGTATTTCTATTCAAAATCACCATTTCACTTTCTTATGACGTTTCTAATTTCAAAACAAGACTTTTTAATACATTTAAGAAGTTTTGTAATAAATATGAACATGTTATATCTAAATATGGCGTTACTCGTAAACAGCTTATTACAATGGGCATTTCTAGTCCTCAATTTTACGGAAATGTTGTTAAAAA
>MJUU01021792.1:21870-38254 GCA_002080025.1 Modiolus philippinarum
TTTGAGTTTGATTTTTCTTCCGTAGTGCGACAGTGGTCTACCAGCAGACTAGGCTCCTTGAGCTAGTCAGCAGTTTAGCGGCGAGCACCCCTTGACCCATCTTTCAAAATTACGTATTGCCTTTCAAGATTGTGGTCATGGAGTTAGCAGTCTACCTGTATTGGGTTTTATTCGTATGTTTTATACTATAGGGAAACGGGACAGATAAAGGGGAGGTTTGGGTACCCATAAACCGGTTTAACCCTACCGCTGGCTTTTGCTAGTGCCGGTACCAAGTCCGGCTGTCCCGAGTTCCTATCGTTGTCTACGTTTGTCTTTTGTCTTATACGTGTTTTTCTTGTGTAGTTCCCCTGCAAATTGTTGCATTTAATTATAATTTTCAGCCATTGTAGGTGTTTCCTGTTATCTATTTTTTAACATTTAATTTGTGTGTTAATGAATTTTGCATAGTTCTTATCGTGTCTGAGCCACAATGAGCCGAAATCTTATTTTCATGAAATATCTTCATCTTATTTCCACAGAAATAATTTCTCTTGATGGAATCTTTCAGCAGTTTGGTCAGTATTTTCCATCTTTTTCATAGCTATTACCATGTTTTAGCTACAAGTGTGGGGAGGGATAAAAAGGGTACAAATTATTGACATTGTCGAAGTAAATTAAACAGATTTATATTATTTTTTAGAATAAAAAGGGTAATAGGAAACACCTACAACTGCCGAAAAAAGGAACATGCGCAATGTACAAAGGAACTGCATAAGAAAAAACAGCAAATAAAAGACAAAAGACAAACGTAAACAACGATAGGAACTCGAGACAGCCGGACTTGGCACCGTTACTAGCAAACGCCACCGATAGAGTTAAACCGGTTTATTGGTACTCAAACCTCCCTTTTCTCTGTCCCGTTTACCTATAGTTTAATAAACATACGAATAAAATCAAAAACATGTAGACTACTAACTCCATCACCACAATCTTAAAAAGGCAAAGTGACAAAATGTTATTTTAAAAGATTGGTCATAAAGTGCTCGCCGCTTAACTGCGGGCTAGCTCAAGCAGCCCAGTCTGCTGGTAAAACAATGTCGCACTGCTAAAGAAAAAATCAAACTCAAATCTTCCAGAAGGGTTTTGTAAAGAATCATCATGTATTTTAGTAGACATCGGCAGTATGAGTGGGAGGCCAGTATGCGTGTAAAACTCCCAGGTCATTGGGCCAAAAAGCCAATTTAACGGATACATGCAGAATATCCCGTCGATATCCCCTATTACGTAAAGAATGTAAGTTACGTCCCACTTATCCTGGATTTTAATATACATCAAATAAACATCATCTATAAAAATGTTTCATTGATTTTAAAAAAGGCATTTGATACTGTTGTTCATTCAGCAATGCTGCTTAAACTAAGGAGAGTTGGTATATGTGGTCCTTTTTATAATGTCATTAAGAATATGTACAAAGATAATATGCTTAGTGCAAGAATTGATAAAAAACTTACCAAATTTTTCACATCTGAAAATGGAGTTCGCAAGTGGGACAATTCAGACCTAATCTGTTCAATATGTTTATAAATGATCTCCTAAATGTATTTAATAATGAATGCTTCCAAGTTAATTACGGTAAAGATCACTAAATTGTATTTTATATGCAGATGATGTTATTTTGATATCTACTAGTAAACTTGCTTTGCAAAATTGTTTAAATAAGATAGAAAATTATTGTAATGAATGGTGTTTACAAATTAATATCAATTAGTCAAAAATCGTGATTTTTAATATAAATGGGAGAGTAATAAAGCACACATTTGAATTAAACGGTACAACACTTGAAATGTTCAGAATCATAAATATTTAGGCATTGTTATTTCAGCTTCTTGCAATTTCTCTTTAGCAAGAACGGACCTGTATCAAGGGGCGTTTAAGGCTGACTTCAAATGTATATAGAATAATGGAAGTTTTGTTTTTGATACAAGAAATATTGGCGAACAATAATGGACGAGCCCCTTGATGGGCGAGTCCATTATTGGAGCAAATATTTCTCGTTTCAAAAACAAAACTTCTATTATTCTTTTTATCGGTAATAAACTAAATCATTTAATAAAACAAACTTTGAAAATGAATGGTAATTTTCAACAAATCGTGAAATTGACTAGTATTGATTAGTAAGAATTTGTACGGTCCAGTAAGATGTATATTTCTTTGTTTCATTGATTCTGATTGAAAAAGTAGGCGTGGCCTAAGATACTTTTTGCCAATATTTTTTCGTATCCGGGCAATAGCAAATACTGAAAAATATTTGCTTCGTGAGATCAAAGGAAACTCATACAAATTATCGATAAAAGAGTATATTTGGAGGTGCTACTCCGAAAATTGATACCTGTTTACATATTTTTGATCATTCCATAAAACCTATTTTGCTATATGGATCAGATATTTGGGCTACTGATAAAATCGGTGCAAGTGATGCTGTTGAGAAAAAATTATGAAAAATTCGAGTATAATAACATGTGTATTAGATTCTTTAAGTATATTTTATATCAAAAATTGCTGTCATAGGATAACTAGGAAGATTTCCATTTCATATTGATATCATATGCTCCATTTTAAAGCATTTACAAAGAATTATATTGCTCGAGGAAGATCATTTGTTACAAGCTTCACTTGAGAATAAAAAACTTAGTAGCAAAAACATTAATTCCTGGTTCAATTTTTTGCAGCATACATTAAAGCAATTAAAGATAAAAATTAATGATTTCAATATTGATAATGTCCGATGTGCTCTAATAAATAGATTTAAATCAAATTGGAGAAACAATTTACTTGTGAATTGAGAAGAAGAATGTGGATAATTAAGAACATATTGCAAATTTAAAAATATGTTTAAAAGGGAGCCTTATCTAATTTATGTTAAATCATTTCCTTTAAGAGGATGTGTTACCATAGTAAGAATTTATTCAATAAAACAAACAAGTGCACATGATCTGACGATTGAAAAAGACAGATACAAAAACATTGATAAATCAAGAAGATGTAAATTGTGTGATAATCAAGATGTGGATGATGAAAATCATTTTCTCATATTAGTCCATTATATAAAGTTTTTGTTTATTTAAAGAAATTTAGGGACGTTGGAAATACTTTAAAAAATCTTGATAGAACTGGTCAACTGATAATGTTCCTTTCTTGAGAAGATGGATCACATATGCCATAAATTATGATTTTATATTCAAAAATGTTTTGAAGTGCCTAAAAATGTATTATCCAATAGCCAAATGTAGGTGTGTTTTATGCTGTATGTTATTTTCTTTCCCTCTCTTATCTTGCTCTTCTTCTCTTAAATTACTTGTAAGTGTTTAATTGATTTTTTTTGTCAAATGTTTAATATTTATATGCTATGTATGTGACTTTATATAGGGCGCATTATATTTGGCCAAATAAAATACTCTAATATTCTATTCTATCAAATGTTCATATCCTCTATGAGTAAACACAATTACCCAAGTTGCATAATAAACTGTAAATTTACTTTTGCTGTACAGTGTTTCAAGGAGTAATCTCTAATCAGCAGCATTAAAATCAAATAATATGAAAAGCCACAATCAAATGATAGGGAAAAAAGAAGTACTCATTACAAAATATCGAAATATAAACCAAATCCAGTAATAAGGTTATCCACCAAATGCCATACACGGAATGAAGCCGTAGTATTTTTGGGGGGTTAGAATTTTGTTAAAACGGTAAATTTCTATAAATCGTTAGGTAGCCTTTCATGTCAGACAAGTCTGACCATCGGACTGGTGAATACCCTGGGGACTTCGGGTAAAAGCAGAGGCATCCGTCTAACGGTTTCAAAATACAAAAATACTCAAGTTGCAAAATAAACAGTAAATTCAGCTATGCTATACACGTATTTCAGACAGTAACCTCTTATCAGTAGCATTAAAATCAAATAATATGGACAGCCACAATCCAATAAAAGTAAAAAAAGAAGTACTCATTACAAAAAATATCGAAATAGGAAGCGAAATCTTATAATTATAAGCCAGTACTTGGGATTCCAACGAATGCTATACACGGAATGAATCCGTAACATTTTTAGGGGGTTGGAATTTTTATAAAACAGTAAATATCTATAAATCGCTAGTAGGTAAATTTTCATGTAAGAGAAGTCTGATTATTGCACTTGTGAATAACGTCCGGGACCTCTGGTCTACCAGCAAAGGCATGGGCCCAATGGTTTCAAAATACAAATATAAATAAGTTACATAATAAACAGTAAATTTAGTGATGCTGTACACAGGTTTCAATGAGTAACCTCTCATCAGCAGCATTAAGATCAAATAATATGGAAAGCTACAATCCAAATTAGATGTGTTATGACCTATTTGGTAAACCCAGTAAGCTGTAAAATACACATTCATTTTTATACCCCAAATGTGGGAGAAAACAAAAAAAAACTTTTCTTGTCATTTTTATATTTCTTCAATCTCCGGAGTAAAGCTAAATATGAATTAACCTTTTTGAATTATTATCTTTGTGCTCAGTTCATGAAAAGTTGCACAAATGAAAAAGCATGGACCTACTAACACTGACTTTATTGATTTTATGGCCATTGTTTCATCAGATAAGGTATACATTTTTCTCAAAGCTTGTATTTGTCAGTTACTCATATGACACAAAACGATCAGTGTTATGATTCGAATTTGATAAAGGAAGGTCATTGCAATAAGTCAAAAATAATATAGGAATTAAGGTTCTTCCGGTTCTACCTATTGAAATAAGAAAATGTATTTAAAATGAAAACATATGGTCTTCTGTCATTCAAATAAAAACGACCAAAGGGAAGTGTTGAAAATGAGTATTTCTGCTTTTGTAGAAGGGGAATTCCTGATATACCGAAAAACCACTATTATTAATTTCAAAGTTTTTAACCATCTATGAATCATAGATGTTCATGCCGTTTGACAAGAATGATTTAAACCAAAACTTAATTGCAGTAAATAAGGTAAATTATATTTACTTGAGAAATTTATCAATTAACAAAATACCGAAGTTACTGTGAATTTAGTTTCTGCATATGCGCATTTCAGCAACTTTTGTCTCATCAGTGCAGATCAAATCCAAATATTTGGAAATCCATGAACCGAAATATGTGTAAAAACTGATAGAGATAAAATTACCGATAGGGTCTGTATAGGTAAGCCGAAATCAGCTAAGGGCAAAGCTATGCAAGAAGGAGATACTTCTTAGGTTTAAACAAAATTTACTTTAATTTACATATTGCAAGTTTTAAAATCAAATCGGTTTTCGAGTCAGCAAATGTCTATGATTATGATTTCTTTCAAGATTCTAACAATAAAATTTCAATAGGCATGTAATTAAGGACACATTTCGAGAACCTTGGTTTTCAAAAGCTGGAACAAATTGAACCATTTTGAAAAGAAAGGGAAAGTGTAATATCAAAAATATTACTTTCATAATTAGAAATGAATTGATATAACATTTTCATAAATTTTCGGCTCATAATGTTAGGAGTTATTGTTTTTTAAACATTTAGTGTTTTGGCTGTTTGAGTACAAATTTGGTTGATATTTAGGAGTAATATTGAAAAACTACATTGAGTGTGCCTGTGTAGAAAATTTTTGATATACTTTAATACTTCGTATAGTGAAGTAAACGTTTTCTAAGTTTTAGCGAATTTTCGCATCGACAAGACTTTATTTATATAGCATTATATAGCATTTTAATTTTCAATTTATCTTTGTGTGCAAAAAGTAGTAATAGGATATATCAAAAAGCCAATTGTAACTGTGGATATAGGGGATCTTTTAATTTGTATGTTTTTATGCCATCGTTATTATGGCAAAACGGAATCTGATTTAAGATACCGTAATTGCTTGTTGCCTGACGTCAAGACGTCAGGCAGTATATAAGATTTGGTACAACTTCCTTTGTATTGAATCATTGTCAGACAGAGGCTGGGAAGCTAACTATTAAATAACTCGTTTTTACAAACGTTTATATGAAAATAATAAACAGATTAGAGGAAGCTAGTATATGTACACGATGTCAGACAAAAAAAAATAGATAAAAACAGATAATAAATCACTGGTAACAACTACCCTGCTTTCAAAAATTTATCAAGTGTAGAATATATTATGTTGACATATCAATGTACAAGTTAATTATTTAAAACAATGTAGATACTGCAGAATGTGATAAAGAGGTTAGAGCATGATAAAATTGTGTCATTATCCTGTCCAGATTATAACCAGATGTCGGTAAACTAGTTTATTATACTTTATGCAAATTTCTTTTATTATCCATTTATTTCATTGGACAAGCTGCATTTGTTAATTTTGACTAATCCTTAGTTAGCCCCGCCCATCCATAGCAACGGGTGTTAATGTCTAAAATTAACACCCGCTCAGCCCGAAGTTTGCCGATCTTAAAAAATTAACACCCGCTCAGCCCGAAGTTTGCCGATCTTTAAAAATTAACACCCGCTCAGTCCGAAGTTTGCCGATCTTGAAAATTAACACCCTCTCCGACCGAAGTTTACCGATTATTATTCCCACTTGAGAAAGAGTATAAAAACAAACCATGTGACATGTAATGTTATTTCTTTTCAATGTTCTTGTTCTTGTTATTGTTTTTAACGCTTTTTCAACTCGGCATGCAGTATAATAAAAATCATATTGCCCTTGGATGAAGATGTTAGGGCGATTAACACACTCGGTGAAAAAATTATCACCCTCCACTTCGTGTCGGGTGATAATTTTTTACCTCGTGTGTTAATCTTCCCTAACATCTTCATCCAAGGGCAATATGTTTATAATAATATCAGCAGATTAATAGTGCAGAATACTTTGACATTTTAATTTACGTGTTAATTATTTATTACAATGTAGTAAAATGTAGCAGTTCAGAACAAAATAAAACTAAATCCACTTTTGTTTTTTAGTTTAAGCATGTTAAAGGAAAAAAGAAAATGTTCTCATGATTTGGATGTAAAAGTTACAGAAAATACTGGAATAAATATTTTTTAAATAACAAATACACCTGATTTAACAATAACTCAGCAGCTATATGCACTATAGTGAGGACAATTTGCATACAGAGCACTGTTGAGCGACTTAAATAAACAAAATACCGAAGTTATCGTATTGATTAGATTTTTACGTTCAAATTAGAAATAATTCAAACAATTATGAAAACTTGCATAAAGATGCATCTTTGGATGCCTAATACCATTCAGGTAGAACTAAGTCATCTATATTTCATTGTCGAGTGTCTTGCTTAAGTTTTAAACTTCAATATGAAGAACAAAAATACAAGCGTTATTTGGTTTTGCCAAGTATTTGTACAGACTTTGTTTGACATTTACATCATAGCCTTTTATTTTTTATTATGTCCAACTTAGCCTTTACTCATCTATACAGTGATAAAAACTTGCATATAGATTTAAACAGACCTTAAATTGAAAAATGCAGTACACAGTGGAATAATGTTAACATTGATGCATGACTAAGAGCCATGGCCACCATCTTGGCATAGAATAAGAATGTACTCCTCAAGACTAAGCTGCATGTCATATATCAGAGGCTGTACTTACTTCTTGCAAAAACTCACCGTAATTGTTCATTCGTGAGTTATATGCCAGGCCCACCATCTGGGCATTGAATAATACGAAACTGCACATATCAAGTGGCTATGACTTCTAGTGCAGGCTGTACGAACTGCTTGCCAAAAACTGAACGTGATCGATCATGCCGAACTGAGGGGCCAGGGCAATCATCTGGATATGGAATCTGTGTGTTCTCAAGACGCTACTGTATGTTAAATATCAAGTGGCTAGGTATACTGGTACAGGCTGTACTAACTTCTTGCTTACAAAAAATGTAAAACGTAACGAGAGCGTTCATGCATGACTAAGGGTCCGGTGCCACCATATGAGCAAGAAATCGGTAAGTACTCCTCAAGACGAAACTGCAGCTAAAATATCAAGAGTTTAGGACTACTTGTTGTTCAAACTGCTTGCCAAGATCTCTACGTGATCTTTCTTGCATGACTAAGGGACCAGGGCTATCATCTTGGTGTTTAATAGGTGACGCAACTGTATGTTAAATATCAAGTGGCTTGGACTACTTGTACATGCTGTTCTAACTGCTTGCTTTTAAAAATCTAATAGGAGCGTTTATGTATGACTTGGGGGCCAGGGCCACCATCAGGGCCTGGAATCGGTATGTACTCCTCCAGACGCATGTATGTAAAATATCTAGAGGCTAGGACCGCTGGTACAGGCTGTACAAACTGCTTTATAAAAAACTTAGCACGATCGTGAATGCATGACTAAGGGACAAGGAGCAAAATCTGGGGACGGAATCAATATGTACTCCTCAAGACGCAACTGTATGTTAAATATAAAGTGGGTAGGACTACTGGTATAAGCTGCACTAACTTGTTGTTGAACACTTAACGAGAGTGTTCATACATGATTGAGGGGCCAGTGCCTACATCTGGGCATGGAATCATTATTAACTCGTCAAGACGCAACAGTATCGATGTCGAATGCTGTTTAAACTGCATCCGAAAAACTGAACGTGATCGTTCATGCATGACTCAGAAACTGGGACCATATGAATATACTAAGTAGGGATTTGACTTGTACTACTACTTATGCTACTGCACATCAAATACTACTATGGACCTACCACTAACATAAGGTTTGTTAATTCTCAGTTGATTCTAATTGTTGACGCCGCCACTGGACGACGGAAATGCTATCACTAAGTCTCGCCTCCACAACTGTTCGTCGCAGGCGAGACATAACATCTATAAAAAGGTATATATATATATATGAATTCATATGGCAAACACAAGTAGACGTGCTGCGGTCAAAATTAACATTGTCTGGTTTCATTTGATGCTAAATGAGCTTGCTATTGCGATCTGAATATTGATAGATGCTTAGTCAGGCAAGCTTTTTGGAAAGCTAATACTTGTTATCATCTATTATAACCAGCCTTTCACGTCTTCCCACTCTTCAATTGAAAGCCATGTATTTTTCATCATTCAAAATGGCGGGGAAATATATATTTTTATATAACTTCACTATAAACTTTGCCAAAGTGGTGGTTGGTTTATGCCTCAGCGGATAAACATAAAAACACAAAGCTCACGAATTGATGTTTGAATTAATCGACGATCTATTTAGAAAAAGCTATACACAATCCTTATTATTCAATATAGAAAAAACTCAACTCATAACTAAAAAAATATCGTAATTTATTCAAGCACTTCGCGTATTTATGAATTAAGGTATCCCTAAATCAGCGTCAGTTCAGACTAACGTCAACCTAAGAGTTCGAAGTTGGTATATGACGACCTAATAAATCGAGTTTTTTTAAAAGTTATGACATCCAGACATATTAACCTTTACTTTAAGCAGCATTTCTAGGGTTAGATGGCAGACAGTTTTTCACCTCGTCTACATTAATGAACATGATGGACGTCTAAAATCTAGGGTATATGAAAAACATAAACTCTCTAATTTTATCATTCCATTTCTAAGCAGTGTACAGAGTATAATTCACAGTCGATTCCTTACTGTAGAGCATGCAGTTTATACAGTTTATACAGAGAACTTTTTGAATAACACAAATTTTCTATTTTGGGGTTTTCGCATATTTTTGCATACTTCTAAAACAGATCTCTCAAGTGCATAAAAATTGACAACATTTGGATGACGATAAACCGAAGTTTGTGCATGTGTATGTGTGATAGAGAACAAGTAACCAATAGCGTCTAAATAAATAGCCAAAATAGATAGGACAGAGCTATGCACGAGGGGGGATACTCCTTGGTTTTTTGACAAAATTATCAAGAGATCTTGTAAGTTCCTTAATAAAATCGGTTTTCGGGTCAGCAACGACGCACTGACTACTGGGTCGATGAATAATAATCCCTTTGCCAATGCATCCGCCCAGTGTTAAGGATGTTAGCTGGTGATGTTTATGTATTTCTGTCAGATTTTCGGATTTCTCTGGTTTTATCCATTTGAAAGCTTAATAATGTTTTGCCAAGTGACCCCCTAATTTTATTCCATAATTTCATTTTATACATCTTTTGGAGCATTCTGACAAAATTTTATTCCATTGGTGTTATTTTGTCACATTCGTTATTTGATAAACATTCCTCATGTTAAACCTATGAAAAATGCAGAGGAGTTCAGTTTCCCGCCATTTATTCAAGCACTTGTATCCCAGTTATTTCATCGGTAACCTATTAATTTTTTTGGCTTAAATTACTTCTTTTGCAATTTTCTAGCAAAAAATCACATCAGATAGGAATCCTTGTTATTTTAAAATTGAGCAGCGAACATCCTTAATAAATATCAAAATACCGAAGTTGCTGTAAATTTGAGCTTTTGTGTATTGCCATTTCAACAACTTATGTCTCTTCAGTGCAGTTCAAATTATAGAAGACCATAAATCGAANCTCAGCGAATCATAATGTCATGACGACTATGTGGAAGTAAAAAAAAATTACGAAAACACTGCATATTTGTGTGTAAACATAAATTACAGAGAATTAGGGTTTGAGGCCCGAATTAATCAGTACAGAGATGGGATTTGGTGCTTTTATTGCAAAACGACGCACTGACTACTGGGTCGATGAATAATAATCCCTTTGCCAATACATCCGCCCAGTGTTAATAAATATCAAAATACAGAAGTTGCTGTAAATTTGAGCTTTTGTGTATTGCCATTTCAACAACTTATGTCTCTTCAGTGCAGTTCAAATTATAGAAGACCATAAATCGAACTATGTGTAAATGAACCATTGCATCTAAGTGAATAGCCCAAATTGCTAAGAACAGAGCTGTGCACGATGGAGATACTTCTCAGTTTTTTCCCCCAAAAAAATCTAAAATTTAGAAATTGCAAGTTTCTTAATAAAATCAGTCTTCTGGTCAATACTGAAGTACTGACTTCTTCGTTGGTAAATACCATCGGGACTAACATTCCACAAGCAAAAATACTGTCTCAGAAACTACTGTTGTTTCATCACTGAAATTCCAAAATTAACAAAATACTGAAATTATTATAAATTTTATTCCTTAATGTCATAAACATGGGTTTTACCGTAGCTCAGCTAAAAATTAAAGAAATAGTTCTAATTTATTTTTCATATTCAATAAATTCCACACACAGCTTGGATTGAAAATTCCTGAACAAAGCTACTTGATTTTTTACTGATCCTTTTAAGCACATGCAATATTTTAGCATCTCTTTTTTTTTATCGCAGTGAAAAAACTGCTATGCACTGAGCGACAAGAGAGAATATACTTTGAAGTTCTGTTCTGACATTATTGAAAAGAATTAATCAAAATAGTAGCGAAATGGTATATGGAATGTCCATGACAAAACATTTTCATTTCATTCAAACTTTCAGAAGACACGTCTCCCTCAAAATTCATAACTGATTATCTCAAAAACTTAATTAACAACTACATTGTAGATCTACGACTTTCAGAACAATATGCCTGTAAAATGTATTTATAAACATAAACATTTATATATTAATTTGTTAAATGATTTGATAAACACATAGATATGGAAGTAATAGAAGCACTGCCGGAATAAAAGTTTAAGTTCATAATTAACGAAAATACAAGCTTTACTTTTTTACCCCTTGGATTTAGACTCCTGGCACAACTGTTCGGGAATTTTGTTATTGGTCTCATTATCATACATTTTCTTTTAGAATATTCTAAGCCTACTTCAGACAACGCAGTTGTGTGATATTGACAAATAAAGCAGACAGCGCATTATTATAGAGATAGCGATCATTGTAATAAATGTCTCTAAATCCTCCTTGTGCTGATACGAGTTAGAAAAAGTTACTTATTTAACATAACTAAGAACCCAACCGTCAGTCAGAAAATAATATTTCAAAGACAAAAGCAACACCTGAAACACCAAGGTACAAAGACATGACATAAGTACGGCTCACAGATGAAAAATAGAGACACACGTACTGATGAATAACATGGACCAATTGAAAACAATGGATGAAATCAGGTACACCTTAAAATATCTTGTAGTAAAAAAAATAGACACGTTGCATAATAAACAATAAATTTTGTCATGTTGTTCGCGTGTTTCAGGGAGTAACCTCTCACCAGCAGCATCAGAATCAAATAATATGGAAACCAATAATCCAAAAGTAGTCAAAAAAAGAAGTTCTCATTACCAAAAATATCAAAATAGGAGGCCTAATCCAGTATCAAGGACATCCACCGATTGTCATACAAGGAATGAAGCCTCAGTATTTTTAAGGGGTTAGAATTTTGATAAAAACTTTAAATTTCTATAAAACACAATTTCAATTTTTCATACCCAAGTTTCATAATAAACAGTAAATTTGGTTATGCTGTACTCCTGTTTCAAGGTGTAACCTCTCACCAGCAGCATCAGAATAAAATAATATGGAAAGCCATAATCCAAAAGTAGTCAAAAAAGAAGTTCTCATTACCAAAAATATCGAAAAAGGATGCCAAATCTAGTATCAAGGACATCTATCTAGTGCCATACAAGGGGTTAGAAATTTAATAAAACTGTCAATTTCTTAAAAAAAACATGGCAAATTTTTCATGTCAGACAAGTCTGACTATTGGGCTGGTGAATATCCTCGGGGATCTCTGATCCACTATCAGTGGCATCGGCCAAATGGTTTTAAAATACAACTAGAGGTACTGTGGCCTGTTGGGTCAAAAAAGATACCCCCACTCCCCTGTAGAATGTCTCCAAAATAATTTGAGGAAAAAACAAATAACAGTGCACAACTGCATTATATACTAAAGATTTTGTAAAAAATGTTAAAAAAATTTCTACAATCTACAGATAATATCTAATGATTAAGCAATTGAAGGAAGATGTCGAAAGTTAAGTAATTCGTTAAACAGGAAGTAGATGTCCGGCAAACCTTAAATCGCTACATTGGTATAGGGCATCATTCTAAATGTCCATAGAAAATGTCAAGTAGTAGTGATTTGTAGTTAATTAGAAATCTGTTACGAAAAATTTCTACAATACACAGAGGGTGTCCAAAAATTAATCAAGTCGGTAAACAGGAAGTAGATGTCCGGCATACCTGAATTCGCTACTTGCGGTTTTGGACACCATTTTAAACTTGCATGCAAAATTTCAAGTGGCAGTGATTAGTCGTTACTGAGAAAACTGTTACGAATTTTTTGTACAATTAAACCAATGACATTGAAAAATTCATGCGGTCGGTAAACAGGGAGTTGATGTCCGGCAAACCTGAAATCGCTAAGGGCTGTATGGGACATCATTTCAAAAATGAATACAACATTTTAAGTGACAGCTATAGGAAGTTACTGAGAAAACTACTACGGAAAAGTTCTAAAATGGAACTAAAAATGTTGAAAAATTCATTAAGTCGGTAAACAGGAAGTAGATGTCCGGCAAACCTGAAATCGCTACTTGCAGTATGGGACACCAATTCAAACTAAGGAGTATCTCCTTCTTGCATAGCTCTGTCCTTACCTGATTTTGGCGTTTCTATTTAGATCTTATTGGTAATTTGTTTTCTATCAGTCTTTACATGAATTTCCAATATTTTGATTTTATCTGCACTGAAGAGACATAAGTTGTCGAAATGCGCATATGCAGAATCCAAATTAACAGAAACTTTTGCATTATTTTTTATTTAAACATGCATACAAAATTTCAAGTGACAGTGATTAGTAGCTACTGAGAAAACTGTTACGAAAAAATGTCACAGACAGACAAACGGACAAACTGATTCTTATATACCCCCTGAATTTTGTTCATGGGAGGTATAAAAATACCAAAATGGAAACAATAAACGATAAATTTCTTTATGCTGTACCCGTGTTCCAAGGAGTAACTGCTCATCAGCAGCGTAAGAATCAAATATAGAAAGCCATAATCCAAACGTAGTCAAAAAGAAGTTTTCGTTTCTGAAAATATCGAAATAGAAGGTCAAATCCAGTACCAACTACATGTTAAAATTCAAATGATGTGAACCATCCATTGTCGAGAAAGACTTTTCCTGAACACAAAACCGTCCGTTCCTGAACAAAATTAAATAAAGAGTTCAAATGGTCTTATGAAGGTTGCGAGAGTTCATATAGTGTTGAAGTTTGAGTACAGCCTATTTCCACGAGTGCATTGGACAAATATCAACATTTGAATACAAACAAGACACAAATCGTTAATAATTATTCAAAATAAATCCTAAGCGCCGCAATTCAACTTCATTATAAAATAAAAAGGATATGGTGTTTTAAACCAAGGTATCGACTCTGCCTAACAGTTCTATGCATTTACAATTTTATGAATTACACCACGGCGATAATGTCCAATAGCATGCACATATTTATGTAAACGAACTACAAGAGGCCAATCCCTGTTAGTTACACGACAATAATACGTATCTATTTTAAATTCTATGTGATATATTAAAAGTTTTCAAAATGAGTGTTTACACCAGTATGACTGCAAGCACATGCATGTAACACTGTTTAACATTGAACCGTACTTGAAATGAAATTAATATGCGACAGAGTAAACTGGACTGGCGAATAGAATGTTTTAGTACGAGGACGAATCATAGCAATAGTGAATAATATAAATGTTCACAAGAAACAATAAAGGGTTGAGCGTCTCCTGCTATTCATGAATCAATGGTCATATAAAAAATATGTCCAATCCAAAACTCCGGTAAGTCCAGTCCGATTCTTGAGATGAAATTACTAAGTTTTTTGTGTAGTGAAGCGTTAACAAGTCAGTTACAGCTGCTTAAATTAGGGTTTTGCACTTTCGTTTTCTTTTTTGCCTTCTGATTTCGGCTCCTGACAGCCCTGTTTGATAATTTTATTATTAACCCAATTTACACAATAGGTGTTAATAAACAATAGAGTTGCTAGGTGGAATTTGAGTTTTCTTTCAAATTTATTCTTTGTACAATAGTAAAACATCTAGTTGTTTGTTGCCTGATACATGTTAAGAAATTTTGAATTATTTGTTGTTAATAAGAAAGAAGAGTTTGCGTGTATAGGTGGTAATAAGAACACATTTTGTATAAAGCATTCAACTTCAAATCAAAACAAGGTCTCCCAAGACTCTTAGCGCTAGTTGGAAATAGGTTTTCCCAATTTTCCTACTTACTACTAAAACAGTTCACACTAAGATGTAGGTGAAATATTGCTTAAGTTAAAATAACAATCAATCAATCGAAATTGGTTGATTCATGCAATTCTTACCACAAAACTACACCTGCAATAATTTTGAGTTGTCCACTATTATATAGTCTTGTTATGTGTAGCATAAATGTGTCTTAAACTTCAGTCCGTTGACACATGCTATAATGTCCTCGATATTCTAAGTTAATTTTTGTAACAATCTTTTATATACGTATCATGTTTTGAAAGTTACTACGTTTACCTATTCAACGGTAGATATTCTAATAAAAGTGGATTTTAACGAACCGCATGATTCAATGCGCATATGCAGAATGTAAATTCACAGTAACTTCGGTATTTAGTCAATAATGATTGCATTTGATAGCTTTTTGTTTGAGCATTGTTGGTATATATTACTCAACGAGTTTATCTAACAAACACAAGCATATCATCAGATTAACTGATGACAAAACATGTCTTACAAACATCTAATTGGGGTAGACCTGGGGTATGGGGAGATAACTCTGTTTTTAACTTTCATAATACTTACATAAATAAATAGCAACATTGAGATAGGAATAATCGAAATTTCAAAATTGTAATATTTTTTTTTTCACAAATCAAATAAATATTCTTTTTGTCATGAAAATCACTACCCAACATCCAGTGATTTAACTCTATATTTTATCCTGTGACAGTTAAAGATAATGAAACATATATAAAACTCAGATTTCTTTCAAAGGAGGTAATTTAAAAGTAAAGTTTCAGCAATTTCATTGATTTTTTACTTTTTTATTCTTAATACAATGGTAGATTTTTCTAAAATTTTGGTATATCTAGCATAATCTAATTTCCTTTCTATTCTCAGTTTTTGTTGAATATTAAACGACTCAATTTTTACAAGAAGTATTTAATTCTGATAAAAAAAAAATAGGTGAAGTTTTCAGTATATATGATGTATTTCAGTTCCAACTGTTGAAATTTATTTATTTATTTTCATGCCTACTCTCACACTTGTTTATACTACAGAATTTTGCATTTGAGGTAATTTTATATCAAACACAATTTTAATTAAAGCCTATTTATACAGCAGAATCAAGCCCTGAACGGTCCAAATGATATGAGCAAACACACTATCTATGATGACTACTAGAC
>MJUU01021792.1:39264-51135 GCA_002080025.1 Modiolus philippinarum
GCAATCAATGTACAATGCATTTCATCAGAATAACTCCTTTTGTTATTTTTGGCTTTTCTATTTAGATCCTTTTTGTTAATTGTTCTCTATCATCTTTTACACGTTTTTTTCAGTTAATGTTCTTCCAAATGTTTTGGTTTAATATGCACTGATGAGCCATAAGTTGTCGATTTACTAAATACCGAAGTTACTGTGAATTTTAATCCTGCATATGCGCATTTCTATAACTTATTTCTCTTTAGTGCAGATAAAATCTAAACGTTTGGAAATGCGCATATGGAGAAAATGAATTAACAGTGACTTCGGTATTTTGTTATTTATTACCTCTGAGCCGATGCATCTGCTGGAGGACTGTTAGTCCCCGAATGTATTCACCAACCCAGTAGTCAGTACTTCGGTGCTGACCAAAAAACCGACTTTATTGAAACTTGCAATATTCAAATTTTACAAAATTTTGTTTAAAACTAAAGAGTATCTCGCTCATGCATAGATCTGTTCTAAGCTGAATTTTGGCTTTTCTATTTAGATCCTTTTGGTTATTTCTTCCCTATCAGCTTTACCATGTTTTTCGGTTAATGGACTTCTAAATGTTTTGGTTTGATCTGCACTAATGAGATATAAATTGTCGAAATGCGCATATGCAAAAAAGAAATTAACTTCAGTATTTTGCTATTTCCTTTTAATTTTCATTTATAATTCTTAAATATTTTAAGGACACTTAATTTTAACTATGGTTAATATTGTTTTTACACGTTGTTTGGGGATAAATTCTAAAATTGACAAAAGAGAAGATTTTTCGATACCTAGTACCAACTTCTATAATAAATCACATAATTGTGGAAGTATTATACAACGCCTTACCGAAGAAATAAAGATATAATAATATTAAACTAATAAATTCACTTGTAGTTTTTGGCCAAAAAAATCGTAATTCTAAATATTTTGACAACGTTTTCTTTAAGTATCACACGTTTTTAAAATATGCAATTTGTTTACATCTTTGTAAATGGTAGTTCATTGAAAACATTTATAGAAACGCCAGGATCCGTAACCGGTTCAGGTACCAAAAGTTTCTTTGACAAATGTGAGAATATAAAAATATATGTTGTGCAATGGCCACAAATTAATGTAAATAAACAAAGTAAAAATGGTATGGTAGGCCACAATCTTTGACAAATGGCCTTATGATCACTACAGATAACAAAATACCGAAGTTACTGTTAATTTATTTTCTGCATATACGCATTTCGACAACTTATGTCTCATCAGTGCAGATAAAACCAAATCATTTGGAAGTTCAATCACCAAAACAACGTGTAAAAGCTGATAGAGAACAAATAACCAAAAGGATTTAAATAGAAAAGCCAAAATTCAGGGAAGGACAGAGCAATGCACGAGGGAGATACTCCTTAGTTGTAAACAAAATTTTGTAAATATTACAAATATTGCGTCAGAAAATAAGTATTCATATTGTATTGTGTTAATGAGTGTAATAAAACGAGATATTGCTAGAAATTTTAGGTAATTAAAAACTTCATTAATATAAAGTGCCGGTAACACGGATAAACAAAGATATCTGTACTTAGTATGCATCTGTATTTTGTCAATATTGAGGTTACGGAAGCCTGTTAAGATATCAATAGAAATACCAAAATACCATAAGTTTATATTTGTAAAAAATTTGGAATTATGATGAGTACTCTTCTACATAAATATTGTTGTCCATTTTCTTGTCTCTTTGAAGCTTTGAAGCAAAAAAATTGGACCCCAATGTATCAAATTGATAAATGTTTCGATTAAAAAAAAACATATTTGACCGGAAAGATTGTTCCAGGTTTTCAAGGGTACACGATTCTTTTGTGTTGTACCGGCAACATTTTCTGGCGTCGGTTAGGAACGTCAGATGTGAAAAACTTAGTGATTGTTCATGCGTGACTAAGAGACCTGGGCATTACACTAAGTAGGGATTTGAGTTGTACCCATGTTAATGCAAATACAACTAACATAAGCTTGTTAATTCACAATATTTAGCAATTGTTGTCGCCACCGCCGCCGCTGCCGGAAACGCTATCCCTAATCTTGCCTCCGCGACTTTTCGTCGCGGGCGATACAAAGTGCAGAACATAGTACCGTGTGGTGGTAAAATAAAATCCTATTTTGTTGTTATAAATGATAGAAAATTAATCAAACATCGTTGAAAATGAAAGATTTAGAAATCTCAAACACCCTGGAGTATGATTTTAATTGTTCTCTTTCTCGGCAAGCCTTTTCGAAGTTATATTGAAATCTTGTCATTTGGGTGTCAAAGGTTTCTCGATCTTGCCTTTTCACAGGTGTTAGATTTTAATATTCTTGACAAAGATACCATCATGTTGAAAAAAAAAATTTCTTTCTCTCTCATTTTTCTGTGCTCCACTTGTGAAAAGATGATAAATGATAGTCCGATCTTTGATCTGCTCTCATGTAAAAAGATATTAATCAATAACGTGAAATGGAAGTTTGTTGTCAATTAATTAAAGAATTACGTAACTTACAGCTTTATTAAATTTACGAGACGTGGTTGGTTAGCTATACAATGATGAAAGCATTCATTTAATACTTTGAGTTTCTGTATGAGTACACGGTTGTTTAAGCAATCAGCCTTAACTAATTTTAAAATGTCGCATACTGGACAGAACATTAAACTCAATGAATTCTTAGATAACAGTTGATACAGACACGAGGGTCATTTTAATATCATGAGAGCTTCACGTATTTTTTTTTTATTCTTTTCATGATTCATTGCAGTATTTGGCAAATTTTAAGTAAAACTGAAGAACAGAAACTTCTAAACCCCAATTAATATTCAGGTTTGTCGACTCATTAACAATTTAGATTATATGTCGAGTCTGCTTTGCCAAATCTGAAGATATTTCAGCAATGCATCTTCGTTCAAAATGTGTGACAATTGTATCCGTCTAAATGGATATGGATACTGTTTTGTGCCGTTTCGGGTAGTTAAGGATTGTGGCTAAAGATTTTCGAGTTTCGATTTTCAACCAATGACATAACGTTACTCATAACCTGAGCCAATAAATATACGCTCTACCCACAGTGCATTAGTTTGTGAAACTGTTATTCAATCAATGAAAAAACATTGCGATTAAAATGAAAGACTCTTCAGAGCAAATAATAGAAACAAAGTCAAAGTGATAATTTAAAAAAAAGGAAATTTTGGAAGTGACCAGATATTCTTAAAATAAAATCACTTGCTTTGTTTATGTACATTTTTATTGATATTTATACGATGGACGATTAATGAAATAGTTGTTTGTTCACCTGCATTTGCTTGCAATCTTCTTTTGCAATCTCCACATGATGCATGAAACGTGAAAACAACTTGTATTTTCTTCTTCAACATTTTGCAAATATCAAAGAATTGCATATTTTCTATCTTTTAAAGTCTATATTTTTAATTTGGAAATACATGTAAAACAAATTTCTCGCACGTTTTGAGAAAGGTACAATATTAATAACTTTTTCGTGCCAAATCAGTGACATTAAGATGCAAGTATTACAAATATAAGCAAAAAATCTTTTATATTCGATACAAAATTATACACAATTATAATCGAATACACCGGCAAACGAATATCGAAGCAAAAAGGTGGAAAGGGGAAATTCCATAAACAAAAATCCAAAAATACGGCAAATCATAACACAATTTGAGACAGCATGAAAAAAACCTAACAAGAATGAAGCAAAAAGCCACAAAACTAAAGCACTAACAGTGTGAACCCTACAAAACCTTGAGGTAACATCAGGTTATATGGTAGGGTAATCATGATCTGAGCCACGCATGGCATCCATCACATTGCCTACTAAAATGAAATGTTGAAATATCTTTGGGATGGCCAATAAAGAATAGAGTCATTAGGTGGGATTTGAATTTTCTTAACTTTTTATTCTTTGTCAAAAAGTAAACATCTAGTTGTTACCTGATACATGCTAAGAAATTCTGAATTCTTTGTAGTTAATAAGAAAGAAGAGTTAGTGTGTATAGGTGGTAATAAGTTTACATTTTGTACAAAGCATTCAACTTCAAATCGAAATGTGATCTCCAACGACTCTTAGTGCTAGTTGGAAATAGGGCTGTTTCGAAATCGGTTTTCCCAATTTTTCTACTTACTACTAAAACAGTTCACACGAAGATGTAGGTGAAATATTGCTTAAGTTGACGCAAAACAAACAATCAATCAATCGAAATTGGTTGATTATGCAATTCTTACCACAAAATTACACCTGCAATAATTTTGTGTTGTCCATTATTAAATAGTCTTGTTGTGTCTATCAAAATGATGTCTAAAACTTCAGTCCTTTGACGCATGCTATAATGTCCTTGATAATCTAAGTTAATTTTTTGTGACAAACTTAGTTTTATGTACATATCATGTTTTGAAAGTTTTTCATCGGTAGACATTCTAATGAAAGTGGATTCTAACGAACCACGTGATTCAATTGATAGCTTTTTGTATGAACATTGTTGGTATATATAACTCAACGAGGTTATCTAGCATATCATCAGATTAACTAATGACAAATAACTAAATACCGAAGTTACTGTGAATTTGATTTCTGCATATGCGCATTTCGACAACTTATGTCTCTTCAGTGCAGATAAAATCTAAACGTTTGGAAGGCCATAAACTCAAAGATGTTTAATAAAACTAATAGAGAACAAATAACCAATATGATCTAAATGTAAAGCCAAAATCAGCTAAGGACAGAGCTTTGCATGAGGGAGATACTCCTTAGTTTTCAAGAAAAATTACAAAAAATTATATATCATAAGGTTTCATATACAATCGGCTTTCGGGTCAGCACCGAAGTACTGACTACTGGGGCTGGTGAATACCCTCGGAGACTAACAGTGCCATAGCAGTGGCACCGACCCAATGGTAACAAATAACTGAATACCGAAGTTACTATGAATTTGATTTCTGCATATGCGCATTTGTTCTGGGTTGGAGTTGTACGCTAATTATTACATTTTTGTGTTATTTTATAGAAGAGTGTACAGTTTGGTGTGTACAAATGATCAATGAATGCCGGTGTAAACGAACTCGCATAAGGGTCGACTTCGACATTCCAACACAAAAAACATTCAATAAGGGTTGTGAGGTTGAGAGTGAAAAATATTTCATCACAAAAACTCGTAACTTTTAGACCACCTTTTAGCAAAGAAGATAAATCATAATAGACGATGTTAAATCTGATCGTTATTTAATGAGGGACAAAACATGACATCATTCTACCTATCAAAAGGCATCAATTATGCTAAGGATGGCCGTTTTATGTACAACTCAATATCAGGTGCATGTGTAATATCGTAACAGGAATGTATTAATCAACCAATTTTATTTCCGAAACGGTGTTCAAAGTTTTGAAGACCTGTTTTAAATAAAATACAAAAGTTACTGTAAATGAAGATTCTGTATAATCCATGCCTGAATAGCAATAGCAATTGCCGTTGAGATACTGCCAGATACTACTGCATGGAGTTTTGGCGCGCCATAAAACTGGTTTAACCCGCCATTTCTTTTGAAATGCCTGTGCCAAGTTAGGACCGTTGTGGTTTCCAATTTTCTGGTGAATTTCCGCCTGCTTTGTCTTTTTGCCTCTTGGACTTTTGCTCTTGACAATTCTGTTCGGTAATTTTGTTATAACTCAGTTCATGAAAATAATTCATTTTACTTTAAACGGTCATTTATAATTAGTAATTTTTTGGAAGACATCTGTGAGATGGTATCTCTCTCTGTGGGCCACGCTGCAAGAATGGGACCAAGTTATGAAAGGTTATTGATACATATGAGATGTCACCTTGGAGTTAGCTATCCACATGCCAGGTATCAAAAGCCTTCCTCAAATTACAAATAAGTTCTAGTGGGGACAAAGCTTTGTTATTGAAAACGTAAAAAAATGTGACCCAGAGGTCAAAACTCAATGTTCACTGACCATGGTACGTGACACCTTGCCTTGAGGTAATCTTTCCACACGCCAAATATCAAAAGCCTATCTTAAAAGAGAGAAAAGTTATACTCAGAACACGGCAATGTCATTGAAAAAGTATGAATGTAACTCTGAAGTCAAAGGTTAAGGTCAAGGGTCACCAACCATGGTACACGACACATCATCTTGAGGTGATCTATCCTCACATCAAATATCAAAAGCCTATCTGAAAAGAGAGAAAAGTTATACTCCGGACACGACATTGTCATTGGCAAAGCATGTATTTGACCCTGAGGTCAAAGGTTAAGGGTCACCAGCCATGGTACGCGACACCTGGCCATTAGTTGATCTATCCACATCCCATCTCAAGCTAAAAGATCACCAATCATGGTACACGAAACATCACCTTGAGATGATGTATCCACGTGCCAAATATCAAAAGCCTGTGTCAAAAAAGAGAAAAGTTATAATCCGGACACGACTTTGTTATTGAAAAAACATGAATGTGACCCTGAGGTGAATGGTCACCAATAATGATACGCGACACATCACCTTGAGATGATATATCCACGTGCCAAATATCAAAAGCCTATGTCAAAAGAGAGAAAAGTTATAATCCAGACACGAATTTGTCATTGAAAAAGCATGACTGTGACCCTTGGTCAAAGGTAAATGTCAAGTGTCATCAACCATGGTACGCGACATGTCGCCTTGAGGTGATATATCCACGTACCAAATATCAAAAGTGTATCTCAAAAGAGAGAAAAGTTTTAGCCCGGACACGATTGTTTCGGACGGACAGACAGACAGACGGACAGACGGGCAGACAGACGGACGGACGTACTGATTACCGTAGTGCGTCCGCCATTTTTCGTGGCGCGGCCCTAGTTATACTTAATATTGTTTTTACACGTTGTTAGGGGATAAATTCTATAAAATTGACAAATCACATAATTGTAGAATTATTGTACGCCTTACCGAAGAAATCAAGAAATAATATTAAACTCACTTAATTTCACTTGTAGTTTTTGGCATTAACAAAAACATTTTTATATTCTGGCTCACAAATTTGGAACAGCATACCATGTGATTTGAAAGTTTGCAAATCAAGTAAACAGTTTAAAGAAAAAAGTTATTTATACTTTTTAAATGGTAATAAATTGCAAAATACTAGAATAAGTATACTACTCAACAAAAGAAACGATACACATATTTTATCAAGAATGATATTTTACTCCCTAGCAGAAAACCATATCTCGTAGCCAAGGTGTATTTTTTTGCATGTAAGAATTATCATTATGCCCAAAAATGTCTCCTACAATTTCTGAACCATCTACGGTCACGGTCATTATTCGGAAGTTATGTTTACAGACGTTAAAAGTGAGTATGTCTACATTTTGTTTTTACCAAACCATTACATTTTCGAACCAACTGACTTCAAGCTTCTATTGCTTTGTCGATCATAAATTCCTCAGGCCAATTTTCCATAGACAGTCTTTAGTTTGTTCTTCTTTTCACGTAGCAATCAATTGCGAGGGAAAAATCAAGATCGACGATCTGACAGCGCTAAATCATTGCCATCGTTGATTTTTGGATTGAACGGGGCATCGAAAGGAGACATTGTTTTCCACTTTTTAAGATGGCAAATTGTTAGCATGATGAAGTGTCCCATTATTGACATCACGCAAATTAAATTATCCATCAGTTAACGGCGAACTAGATTATTGGGTGAAAATTTCGATTCCGGATTTTCATCGTATCCGTTTCGGAATTGATTTAAAAATGGAAAAAAAAACTAATGCGTTTTGGCATTGAATACATTTATATGCTAAAATCAAGACTTTAAATTGTGAAATACAAAAATATTAACAAAATTAACTGTGTATCGTTTCTTTTGTTGAGTAGTATATATATGAATCTTAATAAAATAAAATTGAATTGTTTTATACACCTTATATGGCAAACTGTTTGTATATATTATCTGTAATTTTATGATTTATGCTTGTATTTGAGGACCCTCAGGAAGATTAGTTTCGGCTAATGGGGTTATCCTCTTGATGTAAAGATTATTTATTTATTGATTTATTTTATTTATTTGGCAAAAAAAAAGAATTCTAAATATTTTGACAACATGGACAACGTGTTCTTCATTAGTATCACACGTTTCTAAAATATGCAATGTGCTAACATCTTGATAATTCATTGAAAACATTTATAATATTTATAAATAGAAATGCGGTTGACGTGTTCAGGTACCAAAAGTTTCTTTGACAAATGCTTATGATCAATATACATATTGAGTCAAAAACTGTGCTAACGAGTGTATTAAAACGAGATATTGCAATATTAGGTAATCAAAACTTGATTAATGTAAAGTGCCGGTAACACGGATAAACAAAGATATTTGTACTTCGTATGCATCTGTATTTTGTCAATATTCAGGTTACGGAAGCCTGTTAAGATATCAATGGAAATACCAAAATAACATGAAGTTTACACTTGTAAAAATTGTGGAATTATAATGAATATTTTTCACATAAATATTGTCGTCCATTTCCTTGTCTCTTTGAAGCTATGAAGCAGACATAGGTAGACTCAAATGTATCAAATTGATAAAGGCTCCGATTTAAAAAAAAAAGCATTTGACCGGAAAGATAGTTCCAGTTCCGGTTTACAAAGGTACACGATATTCTTGTGTTGTACCAAACAGTATACAAGATGGAAAATTACAAGGCAACTTTTTCTGACGTCGGTTAGGATCGTCAGATGTCAAGGGTTCCGTAGCGAAAGTCAGAAGGTCCATTATTCCGAAGGTCTATTGGTCCGAATTCTCATTAGTCCGAAGGTCCATTGGTCCGTAGGCCCATTAGTCCGAAGGTCCAATGGTCCGAAGGTTCGATAGTCCGAAATGGAAAAATTGTCAAAGGTAGAAGATAAAACGATCAAACCTTTTCAAATTTTTCAAAACCTTTTTCAAGATTTTACATTCTCAAGCTATATCTGGAATCTCGGATAATAACCAATGTCAACTTAATAAGAGGAATATTAAATGGTAAGGATGTTCCAATCCTGTACACTGAGAGATACTGTAGCGAGACATTTTTGAACCATTACTTACGATCAACATGAAAAGTAAAATATGAAGATGACCCGCAACATGCATCCACTGCTACCGCCTTACTGATCCTATTGCAAAGTGTTGCATATCATGAAAATGTACAGCCTGAGAAGACGCCCTAAAACTAGCATACTTCCACAACCTTCATATATTTACAAGGTTGTTTTTATTGCCATAGATGAGTACTTGTATAAGCGTTTTATATGTGTCCATATAAAGAAAAATTCTAGAAAGATTTAATTACGAAATAACTGGAATCTTGTGGGCACAAATGTTTGCATAGCTTCATTATATAGTTATTAATTCAAATATTATTAACACAAATAAATTAGATAAAACCAATCACATTACAATTAGGCAACATTAAATATAAAAAGTACGTCCTGAAACGAAATGATTTCCCTACTCCTAAGATCATGGATTTTCTTGCTCTCATCTGCGCCATACTATTTTAACATGAATTTTAGATATGTGTTGGCCAGGGGATGTTGCAATGTACATGCAAAGGTGTGAGAGTTGATTTTATTTGGAAAGTAAGTGAGAACCCAACCGTCAGTGAAAAGAGGGAACAATTCGTGGACAATGGCAACATCGGAAACACTAAAAACAAGGACACCACTTGAGTACGGGACCAAAAAGAAACATGAAGACACACATACAGATGAACACCACGGACCCAATAAAAACCATGGGTGAGATCAGGTGTACCGGTAGAGTAAGCACCTTCTGCTTCTTATAACACTGGCGTCAACGTGATGATCATAACTGCAGTTACCATCATCCCAACATGGCGGACAATTTGGTTTAATTTTATAAAGCCAATTTCCCCCCGTTAATAGTTCATTATTATAATTGTTATATGTCATGTAAAATGTTTTAAGCCAACCTTTGGGATAATATGTCTGCATGAAACGTTTCTTAATAGGGCATCCAAAATGTTTAGATAAATGTATAGCATATCAATGTAAGAGTAAATGGGGGACAAGTCACTGATTAAGCATTTATTAATACAACAAAAATCGACATTTCGCCATATTTATACAGCGGTACCTCAAATATCCATACTTGGCCCTATACTTTTTAACATATTTTTAAACGATGTGTTTTCATTGTTCGTTATATATCTATGCAGATGATAATATTCTGTTATGATCCATAAATCTCGCAATAATGTAATTAATCATTTACAGGAAGAAGGTCAGTCATTAATTAACTGGTTTTATGGCTTTCCATATTATTTGATTTTAATGCTGCTGGTGAGAGGTTACTCCTTGAAACACGTGTACAGCATAACGAAATTTACTGTTTTTATGCAACTTCGGTATTTTTTGTATTTATAAGATACATGCTAGACTTGAAAAATTCCAGGCGATATCTGTTGGTAAAAACTTATAATAAATATAACTAGTTTTTTTTCTGTAAATGGTATTTTTGTTCCATGATTAGCTGGGGCTTAACAAGGGATCTAGGAGCCCTTACTCACTAGTAATACCCCTGTTCTCAACTTCCAGTATCTAATAACCTGGATTAATTGGTTAAAAAAATGTAGCTCCCACAAGTCTTCAAAGCGTCCCACAATATGACAATATGACATGACAATACAAAGCTTCTTACAAAATTTCAGGTTATATTATCTACCGTTGCAGAGAAAAGCTAGACAAAAGTTGTGACAGACGGACGGAAAGTTGAAAAATTAACTAAGGCGGTAAACAGAAAGTAGTATCCCGACAGGTCTGAAAATGCGTAACACAATGTTGCATGACTATACAAAGCTTCTTTTGTATCATTTACCATTGCAGACGGACGGAATGACGGACACAGGTAAAACAGTATACCCCTCCTTCGGAGCGGGGGTATAATTACTTGGTGTCTCGATAGATTTGTAGATAAATCTTTAATTCCCATATTTCTAATAACACAACCCAGCACCTGAGTTGGCTTTCAGGGGATCGGGCTACAGAGCTGCCGGGCGCATTCCCTGCTGGTGGGAAGAATGCCCCGTTTATGCGGGGTAGCTGGGACATAATACAGAAAGCCTGACCGCGAACCATTGTAGCTCAAATGTGTGGATATTGCCAGGCCCAATGCAGTATTAAGACGCCCTCTATATTTCTTGTTCAAGAATAGATAGAAGGCTAAATATCCTGCCCCTACCCATTTCTCCTCGTTGCCTCAGTTGTCCCCCCACGTTTATTTCCTCCTTCTTTTACATACAAATATAATATTTTGAATTGATTAACATGTTCTCGTCCTGATATAGCTGAATTGTTGCTCACTCGAAGTAAAACTTATCAATCAATCTAATAACGTGACAGTACCCAAAGTGCACCAAATTTGAAACGTTTTTATTTTATTCTATTAAACGTTGTAAACACACTTAATTAATTCATATTTTATTTATTTTTTTTATAGTAGCCTTACTTCAGCTATTTATTGCAAGTGTTCAGTCAGACGTCTAACTATTTCAGTCAAATTTCAATTAGATTGTTCAGACAGTTTGTTTATTATCCCCTCGCCCAACGAAGTTGGGGAGGGGATATAGCATCTCGCCCGTCCGTCCGTCCGTCCGTCCGCTCGTCCCACCTCAGGTTAAAGTTTGCGTTAAGGTTCATATCTGAGGAACTACATGTGGCACATCAATCATCTTTGGTCAGCAGATGCGTCTTGGAGAGTGATGCTGCTTCGGATGATAATTGGGTCACTCTGACCTACATTTCATGCTTCAATGACTCCGGTTAAAGTTTGCGTTAAGGTTCATATCTGAG
>MJUU01021792.1:52014-92886 GCA_002080025.1 Modiolus philippinarum
ATGCGTCTTGGAGAGTGATGCTGCTTCAGATGATAATTGGGTCACTTTGACCTGCATTTTATGCTTCAATGACTCAGTTTGAAAATTGCATTAAGGTTCATATCTGAGAATCTACATGTGGCACATCAACCATCTTTGGTTAGTTGATGTATTTTGGAGAGTGATGTTGCTTCAGATGATAATTGGGTTACTCTGACCTATATTTTATGCTTCAATGACTTGGGTTAAAGTTTGCATTAATGTTCATGTATGAGATACCCTATGTGTTACATTAATCATCTGTGGTCTGTGGATGCGTCTTCGAGAGTCTTGCAGCTTCAGATGATAATTGGGTCACTTTGACCTACATTTTACACTTGACTGACTTTGGTTAAAAGTTTCCATTAATGTTTATATCTGAGATAACTACACGTTACACATAATGATCTTACCGTTCAGTGGATGTACCTTCGACATTCATCTTTACATCTTTAGATTATATAATAGTTATTATTTCTTAACAGCGGGCGAGGGGATTAGCTGTCGTTTGCGACTGCTCCCACTTCTAGTTTAATTACAATATTTTTTTTCTCAAAATGGTAGAAGCAAAATAAAATATCAGGATAATTTCTAAGGGATAACAATATGTTTAACCCGTTTTTAATAAGAAAATAGTTGGTGCATCTTTGTGCTTAAATTTCACGAAGTCTATGAGTTTCAGCTCATTACTTTAGCTTGGCTCATTTGATGCAGATAGTTTGTTGACCATCGATTTCAAAATATGCGGGTCGTACTAGTTCTTGGAGCAGGCTTAAGCTTTTTGTTTTTGTAAATTTTTTTTTTGCAATTTGGATACTCCCACGATATATCTAAGAAGGCTGCAAAGGAATTTTATGATCTATCTGCTTCCTCAGAACACCTACCGAGAAGAAAGATTTCTCGTGTGAAAAGGCTAAGCTTACACAGTGTTACACGTGGCAATTATTTAATTTTAGTCACAAGCAACACTGTCCATTAAACATGGGGGCTTTGGACTGACAATAGTTTAAATATATTTTAGTTAAGCCCCTCTTACACTAGACGAATGAACACCGAACGAATAAAAATAAATTATATCCGTTCGTCTCCGTTTGTAGTCCGTTCTTTATCCGGTGAATACGGTACAAGTACGGTGATGTCTGTTTTGTACGGTGAAAAATTTTGAACATGTTCAAAACTTGGAACGGACATATACCGCACAAAATGTACGGTAGGCTTACGTTTTATTAGGTTGTCATGCGTTGTATATACGTTATTCATTAGGTCTTGCATCCGTTCATGAACGGTAGACTAAATTGGTGAAACGGACTTTTACCGAAGAGATCGAGTTCGAGTTCCGGACTTACAGCGGAAACCAACCGGACGAGCATCGAATCGCGAAAATTTATAAAAATATATGTTGTGTGACGGCAAAATTAACATGCAATAAAAAAAAATAAAAATCGTCAAAGTAGACCACAATTAAAAAAGATAATAAACAAATACTATAGGATATTTAAAAAAAAACAAAAAGAAAAAAACAGCTAAGAACAGAAGGAAATGTCCGTATTTTCGATCTCATGGCTTCAACTATGAGGCAACCGAAAGGAAACCAAAATATGGTCCTGCCAGAACGAGAGAAACTTGAACTACTGAGGTATAACAGAATTTCGCTGGATACCACCTAGTTGGAGGGCATTAGGCCGATAATTTGAGCTATACTTTCTGTTCCTTTCTTCTGTTCTTAGCCAGTCTTTTATTATTTTTTTTACTTGGTATATTTTGTCCTTTTTTACCTTTTAAAATGTGGCCTACTTTTACCACTTTTATTTTGCTTAAAACAAATTTACAACGATTACTTGTTATGTGATCATCCAATAGAAGGTGCTGTAAACTACCTTTTTAAAATTGCTTCTTTAATTTAGTAATTGCAAGAATTATGTAGCGTTTGTTTATTTGTATTTATATTGTAACATTTTCTAAAATATACCCAAAACATCAAAATTAAAGAATTGTCCGTTTTCTCGCCGTTTAAGAGAATCCGCTACTCTAAAGACTGTATAACTTTAATCCGATCTTGGTCTTGAGTATCTTCACTACCAAGATTTTCGTCTTGGGTCGTTAGTGAAGAAGGTTATCTCTATTGTAAAGGGAACAGTAATATAAGTTCAGTATACTGATATTTGATTAGATTTATATTTGCAATGCAAATGATTTCATACGATTAGCTCGTACTCGAGTGGTTCCTGCTTTGATCCCAGGAGAAATACCGTACAAAGCAGCCAAATTATCCCTAGTCAAATTTGACAGAGACTAGGTCATCAACACACGACTTACTGATTGAAGGTGAAATCATAAGACATGCGCCAAAACGTCACTGTTCATTAGGATTCTGAAGTATTTGTCTCGGGATATTACTGCATCAGACAAGGGAGTATGGGCGTATCCCAACTTTTATAACCATAGTCATTAAAAGCTAGCGTGGTCCTTTGCCGAAATAAAGATATGCAATGACTTCAGATGATAAGGGGATATCGATTAATAATTAATATAGATCAAGACTTTTGCCCGAATTTATCGTCAAATTTCTAAATATACAATTTGTACTATGGAACTGCCCAACTAATAGACCATCGGACTAACGAACCTTCGGACCAATAGACCTTCGGACTAATGAACCTTCGGACCAATGAACCTTCGGACTATCGGGCGGTCCCCGATGTCAAGTACCGTGTGGTGGTAAAAAAATCCAATTTCGTTGTTATAAATGTTAGAAAATTAATCAAACACCGTTGAAAATGAAAGATTTAGAAATCTCAAACACCCTTGGGTAGGATTTTAATTTTCTCTTACTCGGCAAGCCTTGTCGAAGTAATATTGAAAAATTGCCTTTCGGTGTCTAAGGTTTCTCGATCTTGCCTTTTCACATATGTTAAATTCATATATTCTTGACAAAGATACTATCATGTTAAAAAAACTATTTTCTCTCACTCTCATTTTTCTGCGCTCCACTCGTGAAAAGATGAAAATTCCTAAATTCACAAATGAATGATAGTCCGATCTTTTATCTCATGTAAAAAGATATTAATCAGTAACGTAAAATGGAAGTTTGTTGTCAATGAATTAAAGTATTACGTAACTTACTTTATTAGATTTAGATATACAGTGATGAAAGCATTTCAGTTTCTGTATAAGTACACGGTGTTTAAGCAATTAGCCTGAACCAAGTTAAGGATGTTGCATGCTGGACAAAGCATTAAACTAAATAAATGTTTAGATTACAGTTGATACAGACACAAGGGTCATTTATACTTTTCATGAATAATTTGCAGTATTTTAAAGACAGAAGCTTCTTAACCTAAATTAATATTTAGGTTCAATTCATTTTAAATGTCGAGTCTAGTATGTCTGATCTAAAGATATTAGAACAGTACATCCTCGTTCAAAATCTTTGACAATTGTGTCTTTCCAAGTGTTTTCGATACTGCTTTGCGCCGTTTCAGGTAGTAAAAGGTTATGGCCAAAGATTTTTGTGTTAGAATTTTCACTGGAATGACATAACGTTATTCATACCCTGAGCCAATCAAAATACGCTCTACCCACAAAGCACTAATTTGTAAATCCGTTAATTCAGTGAATAAAAAGAAATTGTTGATAAAAATGAAAGATTCGCTGAACTGTTTATTAAAATGAAGATTTTGGTTTCGATTAACACTTTGAAAATGTATGTCTCTTCAGAGCAGATAATGGAAACAAAGTCAAAGTGATAATTTAAAAAAGCAAATAATGGTAGTGATCTGGTACTCTTAAATAGAATCGATTGCTTTGTTTATGTATGTTTGTTCAACTTCATCCGCTTGCAATCCTATTTTGCAATCTCCACATGATGCATGCTACGTGAAAACAACTCGTATTGTCTTCAGCTTCAGTTGTAATATTTTGCAAATATCAAAGAAGTGCATGTTCTCTGTCTTTTAAAGTCTGTATTTTTAAATTGACAATGCATGCAAAACAAATTTCTTGCACGTTTTGAACAGGTACAATATTAATAACTTTTTCATGTCAAATCAGTGATACCATATATGAAACAATAAGATGCATGTATTACAAATATAAGCAAAAAAAGTTTTTATATTCGATGCAAAATTGTTACAATCGAATACACCGGCAAACGAATACCGAAGCAAAAAGAAGGAGACGGGGAAATTCCAACATTAAAAACCCCCAAAACACGGAAAGTCATATCCAAACATGCATAGAGAAAACATGAGAAAAACAAAACAAATAAGTAAAAAAATAACAAAAAAGCCATAGTTTGAACCCTACAAAAATTTGAGGTATCATCAGGTGCTCTGGAAGGATGACTGCTACACACATGACATCCTTCACACACCCAGGTAAAATGTGATGTTGAAATATCTTTGGGATAGCTGATTTGTTATTGTCATTTTCTAACCAGTAGGTAAAACCAATAATAATCCAAGGTGCATGTTACTTCTCTAATATGTTAATGAATGTAATGGATGCGTATTATTTGTAAACCATACCGATATCACAGAAATATAGGACGGTGTAGCTACATATTCGTAGCGTTAACCAAACAAAACTCGCAATAGTATTTGAGAATTGCTGATCTCCTGATGTATAGGAAGGACATAGTTAACAGACGAACTGGTTTCTTTGCCTTTTATTCCGAGAAAACCAGTATAATAACTTTCCTAAAGTGTTAATGTAGAAAATAATGCGTGTTTATTTATATGCCAACAAAGAATGGTATCTAATGTCATTAAAATAAAAATAAAATAAATTCAATAAATAAAAATCAAGGTCGTAAGTATTAATTTATTAATTTGTAATGATATTTGCGCAACGTTATGTTAATCATATGAACACGTTATACTTTATTGACCGTCATGCAATGCAAAAATGGATGCTTTACCGAAATGCAATGCAAACATGGACGCCTTACGAGATATTCATTTTCTAATTCTAATACTGTCTGACGCCGAAACGTTAGTCGAAAAATCAATATTTTTAATGAGAAACTGACCGTTAACAACCAGTTTTTGTTTTTGTTTTTTTTCTATTCACTCATAACAAAGATTTGATCCAAGTTTCTACTTAGCATTTACGTAATTATATATTAATCGCACATTTCTATACAAGAAGGGTTCATATATTTTCTCCCATTCTCAACAATTGGTATAATGTGCACGCGACTTTTTATTTTCACCAATGGGTGTAGATTAAATTTCCGCGAGAGATTTCCAGCCATTTTAGATTTTGCGTGTTTTACACACACTTCATTGGAGAAAAAATTCTCATTCAGGTCGTTTAAAAACATTTGTTCCCTCTCGATAATAAAATTTCGAGTTAACATGCTCGCTAAAGGGCAAAAATATTTTTAACTCACTAAACTATATATATCAATATTTATGTACGAATTTTTTGAAATCTAAATGTAATTGGGGGATAAATAATAGCACACCTGCACATAGTCATGCAAAACAGAAGTGGAAGGCGACGACCAATCCTAAAGTGAACAATTTATTTAATTACAATGACCACTTAACTTAGTATAGAATAACGGAGGAGTAAATATAACCACTTTTCATTGTAGCGGAAAAAGTTGAAGTAAAGGAACTTTAATGATGTAATTAATACTTAAGAACCAGGGTTTTTTATATGAAGAATTTTTTGCATCGTAATTATTTTGCCGACAGATTTTAAAGAAAGATGATATAAAATTTATTTGAATTTGTGTGTAACATGTAGAACCTGCTGATAAAGAAACTAGTATTATCTTGGATAAAAATTACTGTGAATGTCAAAATTAAGTGCATGTGATAAAATAAAGAAGTACGGCGTCATATTTAGTTACATATGTAAAATATACAAAGTAAACTTGTTATTTTTCTCATAATATTGACAGAATGGTTAGTACCAAAATGGATGTGGATTTTGTTACTGGGTTCGTTTTATTAATTTTGTTATCCAATGGGATAAATGCATTAATTAAGCCAGGGTAAGTGAATATTGATATATTTTATATACTGTCAAATACATTCAAAGAAATAAAACATTCTATTTTGCATGCTAAAAAGTATGTCAAAAAGCTTTCAAAAACACATTTAAAAATACATTCAAATTGGTTAAATTTAGTTCAAATGCGCTGTGAATGGGGGAAAGTATGTAGTATATCGATAGAAATTTCCGACACCTGCCCTGTTGCAACAAAAATGTAAAAGTTAAAATAGATTATATCCTAACTATCCTATTCCGTTAGATTTATTCATCCTCTTATGTATGAACCATTAATCGTTGTGGCATAAAAGTATATTTCTTGAATTTAACTTTATTTCACATTATTTTCAAAACGCCAACAAATGCAGCTCATGGTTACTTTTTGCAAAAATTATGTACTCACTTTGACTGGTCATTGCCATGTATATGTACCTAATGCGTTGTATTTTCTAATTTTCCGCATTTTATGTGTGTTCTTGGATTTGTCGTTCGTCCAATGGATTTCCCTTTCAATCCCCCTCCCCTCCCCTGTCTCTCTGAATATATTGTTATACTATTTTTTTCCCTTTTTTTACCACTAGAACAAATTGCATTTTTAGTTTCGATCTATTGAAAGATGAGGACAAAACATAGAAACTTGTTTGAGTTGACCTTTTAGTCGTTCATTATACAGAGCTTATTAGTGTCAGTCAAAGATGGCCATAGTCTCAATGCAGAAATACTGTTAGGAGATCATCTTCTAATTACACGACTAACAGATCTGTTATGATCTGTGAAACAGTTATTTTGTAACCTTCGGTATCCGTACACCACTTCTCTTCGAGGAAACGTTTTTGAAAACTTACGAAATTTTGCACTTGAGGGAGTCGTATATATTTCCAACCTTGAGTACACACTCATGGCCAATGTGGCGTCCTTTCATGTATCTAATTTGCAAGAGCCGAAACTCTTTAATCTGAAAGTAGGAAAATTCATCTGCCGTTTTCCGGCCCAACGTGGATATGAATACGGTCAAAAGTTAATACATGTTATCTGTACTAACTAGTCAAATGATAAAAATCCAAACTGCGCATGTTACCTTACAACCATTTTTCACAGGGGTGTCAAAACCCAAATTTTCTATGGTCTACGTCGAAAAAACTTCTGGCAATTAGCCAATTTGGCAAAGTTGTATTAATTTCGATAAATAGTTATCATAAAATATACATAGCATCCAATTCAGTGTTCAACATTATTGTATAAGCTTTTAGAATCCGAAAGTAGATGAGTGAGTCTGGTTATGGGAAAGGGTTAAAAAACTGTTGCAAGCATAATAATATAACTTAAAGAAACGTGCATACAACGATGTCAGACCCGTTTAGAATTACCATAAACAACGTACGACTCATTATAATACATTATAAGATGATAAAAATATTAGTTTAGTTCGATTCTCACTTACTTTGAAACCGGAAGTGATCCAATCCGAGGACTGCTTCTAGGGGACCCTATTATAGTGTTCAATTATAACTTAAAAATTGATTGTATTTGCTTTTAGGGGATTTAACTTTAAGATTTTTGGCATAAATGGTAAAAACAAATTGTAACCATCTTGAGAGGTTTACATTCAGCTATAAATAAACTAATTTTCAAATGGAAAGTCGTAGAAAGTAACTTAGACATCGACATAAAATCACATGCTAGATACACGATTGGGAGATTATACAATAAATGATGATTCATACTATGGCCGGGACTTCGCCCTTCCTGCTTCCCAGCTCTCAATAGAGTCCCATTATGCTTTCAACAGCTCCTTCCACCAATCGAAAAAACAGATTCTGTATGTCTAGGACATATTGCTTCTTCCTAAAAAGTATTTAAGGAAGTGTTCCCCTGGCATCTTGTTCGCTAGGCAAGTGTCGCAGTTCACAGAGGTCAGTTTTAAATCAAAGATATATGTTGGTTAGTAAGAGCTTGCAACAAAAAGAGTATGAAGAAAAACAATCCCATCGAAATCGAATTACAATTTAAGATAATACATATTTTAAAAAAATACAATTTTGGACCCTTTGACCTCTTATAGCTTAGAAGCCGTAAGAGAGGCGAAAAATCCGTTGACATACAGCTGACAGCTTACAACAAGAGGAATTTAAAGAAAAGTAATCCAAATGAAATGCGATGAATAATAACAATTTGAGGTACTCTGCACATTTGTAATTTTGGTCCCATTCAGTCCGTTATAGCTCCAAAAGGAAACAGGTTATCAAAAATCTAATATATAAGAATTATGTTATTTTTTCATAAGGAATCCATTCAAAAAACTGCATCAAATATCGGACTAAAAATTATTTTTTTTAGATTAGCCCTTTTGGGCCCCATCCATCTCATGAAAGGTACATGGCACGTGAAATCCGATGGCATACAACTGAATGATTGATTGATAGAATATTGTTCAACGTCTACTGAGCAATTTTTCAGCTATATCAAGACGAGAACAAGTTTGTTAATAAATGATCACTTTGGGGTATGGAAAGGGTCATGGGACGGGAAATTCTGACTGCCACTGGAAATGTAGGGTGAAATCGAAAGGGTTGGGGAATGGAATGGAATTTACTACTGAATGGAAATTTACTCAGGATCACACTGAAAATAACCCCATCAAAACCCGATGAATATTGAAAATTCTACAGCCAAATATTTGCAAACACCAAATTTTACCCTTTTTCAAAGACGAGAGGGTCACAAAACCCAAAACCTGTCCCAGCCTTCCTTTTGTGGCAAGGAACACAGTGTTAAAATTTCATAAGGATTGGTCAACTGGAGCATAAGTTATTGACTAAAGACAAAAGTGTTTACAGACGACAACGACTCCGAAGCCAACGACGACGATACCGCCATACCATTATACGACCTCAAAAATGTTGCGGTCGTATTAAAAATATCATAAGAAACCTACTCAATACTATAATTTTTCATTTATACATAGGTTTTGTAATGAAAACTATGCTTTCTTTCTAACTTCAGGACAAAGAGCGATAACTCGTTTTATCATTTTTGGCAAACTGCCAATGATATAAAATTGATTACAACTTAAGAAATAACCGCATTTTGCTTTTACAATGACTTGGTTGTATTGATATTTTTTTATTTATACGCGTAATACATAAATGAGAAATATTGGTTAATTTTTACTTTTACGGTAATGCATTTGCTGTTGAAAACTATGGCATTTTTCATGTTTTTCAACATGACCTGCACGTGGACCCAGGTTGTTTCTTTGCATGAATGATACCATATGTATAACACATTTATGATGTAAATATGAAGCTGGGTCCAAATGCAGGTCACAGTTAAATTTGAATTGGAACGTGATCCATTGAAAGCCTTTTCCCATAGGCCCAATGCTAATTACCCTTGATAGGGTTGTAAAAGAACATAGATTTTCTCGAATATTTGTCAGAAGGACAAATTTTTAGTTTATATTCTGAATAATAGGATTATTATGCTTTGAAAATACAAAAGAAACGCCGAGTTTCCTCGAAGAAAATAATTTGAGATTCCCTTGGGCTGATTTAGCATCTTATCGCAAAACATCCTTTCTACATGCTTACCCTTTCGGAGCACCTGATGTCACTCCCGGTTTTCATGGGAGTTCACACTATGAGTGCCTTAGTTTTTTAAGTCGTCTTTTTATTTCCGTGCTTGTAGCTGCCTCACGTCCTTGTTTTGTCTTTGTTTTTCTCTGTTGCCGTTTTTGCTATGTCTTCGGATTTCGATTTTTGTAGTCTTCGCTTCCCTAGTTCCTTCGGTATTCTATTGCCGTTGTTTCTATGTAAGGTGGTCTCCAACGATTCGACATGCCGAGACAAAAAATTGTTAATTGTATTTTGAATTTCGCTGATGTGTTTATAATAGACCTATGTCTGTATTTGCAGATTGTTAAATCCATAAGTGCCTCTCTACATTACGTTACAAATACGTTGTTGTTATAACAGATAAAGGTGTCTTTTTTTTTTATTAGAAACACATTACTACAACTGCCTAATTAAAGTCACAATATATCCGCCAGGCAATTCTACATATAATATAGTTTTATTTGATCAACATAAATTCCTCTCAATCAAAGTTTATTTAATGTCCTCTTTCAATGTTCAATTTAAGGATAACAATCAAGACCTGTCTCACTTCTATTTGATACCTAAATTACACATAAAATCATACAAGAAAGGATGCATCGCTGGATTTCATCTAATACAACTACTGAATTATCTGTGGAAATGAGGTTTTTTTGTCTGCAGTCAAAGGCAGGCATCAAGCATACTGTGGGAATATCTTTAAATAGAATAAATCACAATTGGATACTAAGGAATACGAAAGATTTATTGGAAAATCTTAAATTCGTTCATTTTCCAAAATACATTGATTTTTCCACACTCTTTAACATTCTTTTTCGATTTAAGGTATCATAAAAAAGGCCTTTGCCGATTCAAAGGAATTTGTTGTATGAGGCTATAAATCAATATTTCGTCAACAATATATTTAAAAGAAACTATTTGGTACGATGAAAAACAGGTATGTTTGATATTCTTTTGATGATATATTTGTGGCTAATTAATAACAGCAAATTGATATACCAATGGGGATTGGGCACGTATGCGACCCTCTACTCGCAGACTTGTTCTTATAACCCTACAAGATAGAATTTCTCCAGGAACATTTAAAGGCGCATCCATTAAAAGATACTTGATCCTTCAATATAACTTACAGATGTAGTGATGATATTTCTTTCCATGAATAACGCATCTTTTGCTAAATGGATAGCATCAATATATATCTTTGAGACTTAAAGGTAAACTAAACAACAGAAACAACTAGATCTACTTTTTTACTTACATCTCATCTCAAATTTGACGAAAACGATAGTACTAATACTAAAAGTTAAAACAAATGACAACTTTAATTTCAAAGTAATCAATTTGGAGAGTTATATTCCTATCTCTCCTTCTAGTGTATGGTTAACACTTTATTCGTTACGCTACACCTAGTATAAATAATTCGCATTCAGTTTTTGATAGGCATGGTTATCTTCATGACCGCCTTATTAATCAAGACTTCAAGAAATTACGTTATATACATTCATTTAAAAGTTCTTTAATAGTTAACAGTCACTTGTGGAAAAAAGTAGTTTTGGTCCGATCTGTGATTCAAGATCCCTTTTTACTTAGTTTTAGGATGAACATTTCTTTTCATTGTCTAAGACCTTTGAATAGATTATCGTTGTTGAGTTTCTATCAGATACTATCGCAATTAAAAGACGGATGCCTGTTCAAATTCAGACCAATTTCGGTTTAAAATTGTTCTGATGGTTTTGCACCTATTTTGACTATTTGTCCTTCCTTTAGATTCCGGCTGCTTGTAAATCTATTTGCTAATTATATAACTGTCGGAATGTGTATCACCAGAAACCGAATTTATAGTAGCTTTTGTACTTAGTTGTTTGATTTTATCTGCACTGATGAGACATAAGTTGTCGAAATGCGCATATGCAGAATTTAAATTCACAGTAACTTCGGTATTTAGTCATTTGATAGAAATTTATAATTGTATGGTCATTTTTTTTCTTTTTACCGCTATTTTGCAACCGTGAACAAATTTGTCAAAATAGTTCCTTAATGAGTATTACTGGCATATCGGTGGCTCTTACTACTTGGTTTTACTGATTTGATAAGATAAGTCATTTAGGCTCAAAGCACTTATCGATAATAAAAGATTTACAACATAAAAATTGCATGATTACAACTGATAGGCATTTTCTTAAGAATAGAAGAGAACTTGCCTTTTCTAGAAAAAAGTTCAATGTTCTAAGAGATTTGTCAGAATCAAAAGTAATTGTGAGCAATATTTTATCATTTCAGGAGACGTGTATGTCCAGTTTCAAGAGCATCTTTACAAGTAGTTCCATCACAACAAACTTATATAAGACCATTCAATATCCCATGTAACGACGAAGATTGTGGCAATTCAAGGTAATCTGTACAAATTGTTAACGTTATTTATAGTGATGTTGTAATATAGTATTTTCAAAATATAGTTTTTAACTAGAAAACACGAGGGGACTTTATAAGCATAAGTGGATGATATAAATCGGATAATGTTTTTTTGAAATAAAAACGATACGCTAGGCTATGGAATAGCCTTGGATAGAAAATTGCTTGTTTGATTGACAAGGGTGTGGTGGCTCATGATGTACTGGGCTTCGAAACATAAACCTTTTACAACACACACACACACAAATAACACCGGTAGCTCTTTATTCTTCCGCAAAAAACGCAATTCTATCTCTTTCCACCTTTCGTTCTCCATTGCCTAAGTATCTCCACAAACCACAATCACGCTTTGTTTAACACAATTGAAATTTGTATATTATTGATTATTGCACAATACCTCATCTTTATTTATTAACTTCTGGTTTTAAATTTATACATTACTGTTCTTATTCTTTTTATCATATCTATATTTAAAAATCTAGCTAAGCGATATTGCAATACCAATCCCATCATCCTCTACAAACTTTTCCCAGTACCACCTATAGCATATGTTAATACTTTCAACTTCCACAAGGAAACAGAAAAATTAAACCCCGCCCCGTTTTATGAGGATGAAACTGGACGCCATTTTGATTTTCGAGAATCTGAAATTTCTATTGGTCAATAGTCTGCTGCGCATGCGTTCTCCTCACTGCGCAAGCGTACTCCTCACTTCCCCACAAGAAGTATCTATATAGCTAGGCTATTCCGTTAGGAAAACATCATATAGCTGTCAAAATTGAAATTATCCCGGGTACTAATATGTCTTCACATGATTTTTTTTGTGTCAAAATTGTTCATTTACTTGACGATATCTTTCCTAATGTGACATTATACATGTATTTATGAGGACAATGTATTTATATGAGCATCTTGCAAAACGGGAATAAAAAGAAAACAGGAATGTATTTCTGCGGAGGGATCAATGATGTAAACAGGACGGAATCACGTTTATAACACAAAACTTGGTTATGTAACATATCATGACAACATCACCTGTGCAACGTTCGTTTCATAACATCGAACTACACTACTTATGTAATCCAAAAAATGTGTCCTGTGAAACAGTGTCCATTTGATTTTCAGGAGGGCTTGAATGTTTTTGTAAATAAATAATTTAACCTTGGTGCAAGTAAAAGTAAATATTCTAACCAAACTAATTAGGTCCACTTCACTTTATTAAAGAAACTATGACCGTTTGCAAGAGTAGAAAGATTTTCACGACATATAACAAATGCAGTTTCAAAATGCTTGAAAATCGTATGACTACTGTTTACTCATTGGGTGTTTCTTATGCATATATAAAGGGGGTATTTGTTGATCTAATAAAAAAAAACTCGTATTTCAGATCTTCCTGGCCTTGTTTACACGATACTTTCGATTTGAAACCAAATTGTATTAGAAATATTGAAAATGGTTTAAATTTGTGTTTCACTCGTATGAACTGACGTTGTTTCACTTGTCATTTTTTATGTATAGTTGGTTTGAGAAATTGCCAGTTGACCAGACCGGGGGGGGGGCCTATCAAGAACGTCATTTGAATATATTGTACGGATTTTGGTGGAAAATTTTATAGACTCCCAGGCGTGATGACAAATCAAAATAATTCAGTTCAAAATGAAATATATATGCACTGTTTGTCATCAAAATTATACCAATCTGTCTGTCTGAATGTCTGTCTGTCTCTCTCTCTCTCTCTCTCTCTCTCTCTCTCTCTCTCTCTTTGTATTTTCTTTGAATTTTGTGTATTTTCTTTGAGATACCTTTTATTTAGCTGAGGAAAGAGTATAACATTCTTTTTTTCAACCAAACAGGGAAAACCGAATAACAGTACTCTGTACTTTGATTTTATTTGGTTTCTGTTATCTTGTCTTATGCTAAAGTGTTGGTTTCTGCAATCTTTTCCTGGTTTTTTTTTTTTTTTTTCGTTCCCTGTATACGTGTTTTGTGGTATTTACGTTAAGTTTTGGTTATTTGACTTCTTTTGATTATTAATGACGTGAATTTCGTTAATCTTATCTCCATAACGTCATATTTTTGGACGCTTTGATTTTTGGTGTATTCGATGATATTTGCCTCGGTTAACCAAGTGGCAAACAGTTTTATTTAGCAGAAGTCAAAGTTTACACCCCAAGCTTACATTCTAAAACGGATCTGCGGTCATTAAAAATACACATTGTATACAACTTTAACATTTTCCCGTTTGATATGTATACACTGTGTAGTCTTTTAAGGTAACAGAATGTAGGCGTGGGGTGTAAAGCTTGAATTCGATTCAGTGAAAGTTTTGCCACTTGGTTGACCTTTGCAATAATACATTCCGTACAATACATCCTGATTAATTCTCTATATAGAACACCCACAAATTTTAATTCAGTGAGAAACAGTTTGGCTTTGTTCGTGTCGATTCTTCTAGAACATAGAACGGTGCAATTTACTTTTATATGCAAAAATTCAATAATTAGGAGACCTTTTGTGATTAAAACAAACTTCCACCATAACTTTCGCTTTTGCTAGTGATGGTTGATACGAACATTGCAAATATGATACAATCACCGATTCACATTAAAAAAACATTTACAGACGTATTGCATAATAAGTCACAAGTGTACAAGGTGATAAAGCAGCAAAATATTTAAAATCTTGTTGTAAATTGGTGTCCATTTGTTACATTCGTTTTGAATACCGTTGAATATCGGTATATTACACCTTTCTTTGTACTTTTCACAACTTGTTTTCCTCTTAATTTAATCATGCACTTACTTTCAAGGTAAATTAACAGAATAAGTTCGCGATTCCATCCATCTTGCAGAAAAGGGTATTTCTTATAGACAGAAATATTGCATAACTATGTGTAAACAATTAATGTACATGAGACAAATTCTCTACATACAAATGTATGCATAGCTAAACAAAGCAATGGAACAAACGTTTTTTTGTTGTTTTTCTTCATCTTGAAGTCACCATGAGGCCTTCAACAATGAACTTTGCTGATACCCCATAGTAAGTCCAAGACGGCCTCTAGCACCGATTTTAGCGGAATTCATTGCCAGATGTCGAGCAATACTACATCCAAGTCGCTTTAGCAATGGATGCCGGATCGTCAACAAACATGAAATTAACTGACAAAGTGTTCTTATAATCGCTTTCATCCGTTGCCCTACAAAAAGGCTAATCACAACACTTTAACAATCACAGGGCACTCATCGAGTCAAAATAAGAAACTTTGCATAATAAAATCATGAGATATCAGGTGGTCAGAATAACAATTTGAAATAACAATGGCAAAAATTTGAAAGAATGATAGTGCATTTATATGAGGAAATCTCCCAAGAACAAATACACCATAACTGAAATTTATATAGAGCATCCATATCATTTTCGCAGAACAGTTCATTTGAAATCAGTGAACTGTAAAAACGTCTTCCGTGATTTTGAAACAGTTAATTGTGACAGTTGCTTCCCTTCTGCTCTTTTTTAAGTAAAAATCTGATGTAGACATCCTTGGGACCGTCTTTCATGATTTTCAAAATATTAAAAAAAAACTTTAGTATATGAATGATATAAGAGTTGGTTGGACCTTAAAAGAGGGTTTGTTCCAATAATTGATTAAACCTATACCAAAGAATTTGTTTAGCATGCCAAAGACTTTTTTCATATTCAAGTTTAAAAGACGCCTACAAATTAATCAGGTTATTTACCTTGCTTTGTTTTCCAAACACATCAACTTTACTTACTCTTTTTCTCTTATTTTAGGGGTGGGCACTAGTATTTGCATTTAGGGGTCAGTCTTGTAAATATTTTGTGGTACCATTCTTTGCTAAATTGCATTTTTGAAAAAATCTAAAGAAAACAGATCTGACTTTAAATCAAATTCTATTCCCATATCATGCATTATGTTGGTTTTAAGATTCAAATCATTAGGAAAAAGTATACCTTGCCAAGATGATTGGACCGTCATTGAGTTTTGAAGTGGAGGGGTGCAACTTTCACTTTCAGTTTTAACTTTCCTGCTGATCCACTAACATTGTAAACAAATGATTCTGTCTCATAGCTTATGCTGAACTTTTGAAAATACTGCATTTTTTAAAACATCATGATGTACTTTTTGAAAGAAAATCTTTTTTATTTCATTCAAATTTAGGTTGAAACAGGAAAAAAATAAAAATAAGTCTATTTTTCCAACTATCTTCTGACAAATCTGATATCTATTTACAAGACTGGTACCTCAAATGAATCTTGTTTTTGTTGTTGTTGAACTATTATGACCCTATTATGAGAGTCGGATACCTTAGATCAAACTGCAATAGACTAACTCACCAAACAGCAATAGACTAACTCATCAAACAGCAATAGACTAACTCATCAAACTGCAATAGACTAACTCATCAAACAGCAATAGACTAACTCATCAAACAGCAATAGACTTACTCATCAAACAGCAATAGACTAACTCATCCAACAGCAATAGACTAACTCATCAAAAAGCAATAGACTAACTCATCAAACTGCAATAGACTAACTCATCAAACAGCAACAGACTAACTCATCAAACTGCAATAGACTAACTCATCAAACAGCAATAGACTAACTCATCAAACAGCAATAGAATTATTGCAGTTGGTTTTGGAATTTTAAAAGTGTTTCTTTGTTTGCTAAAGTATATTTTTTGCTTGTTTGTTTGCCTGTTTTTTTTTTTCTTTCTTTTTTTCGTTTTTTTTTATTGTTTTTTTTGGGGGGGGATTGTTTGTTTGTTTTTTTTCTTTTTTTTAATGGGGGGGTTTGTTTTTATTTTTACGGTTTTGTTTGTTTATATTTAATTTTTATTAACTCAATTTAATTTTTATTTTACATTTTTCAGTTCTTATTTATTCATTTTTGTTATTTTTGAATTTTTAAAAAGAATTTAGATTTGATACGGGTTTTGTATATCATAGGTGTATTTTTGTTATTTTACTTTTTAGGTAATACAACAATTTATGTAATAATTTTCCCTGACGTACATAAATTTTTTGTCTAACTGCTATTCGGGGTGCAAGTGTTTCACAAAACATATCTTGTTGTGAAGTTTACATTGAACCATAACATGATATCAAAGAATGTTGATATCTCAAGGATAGAGTGGCTGTAATTGTCTACTGTCTGTGATTTTGAATGGTTTTCTGCACAGATGTTCTCATATCTGACATATGAAATTAATTGCGATAAGTTCAAACTGTCTTTCTATATTGACGTAATGACGCGTGAAGATAAAATATTTTATTAAAGAAAGAAAAAAAAATCCATCAATTCTGGTATAGCATAGTCTGAACAATAAAATATTATAAGTAATTTTAGTATGTCGATTAAGGAGGCTCCTCTGGTTCTATCCATTTAAAAGCATCATAATTTTTTGTCCATGAAACATTCTCCTTATTTTCATAATTTCATTTTATACACCATCATAAGTGTTCTGAAAAAAATATATTGAATCAGATTCATTTCGTAACATTTATACATTGTACATGACCTCTTGCTTATGTTAAACCTGTGACAAATCAAGAGGGGGTCAGTTCCCGCCAAATTTAAAATCATGAAACGAGATAATTATAAGTCACATTTGTCGGAAATCCCTCTTCGCGAAGCAAGGGTTATCGGATCCGCCCCTTTCCTCTTGGAGACAGAAATTTCAAGTCATTTAATAATATGTGACAGTTCAATAATATTTTACTTAATTCCAAAAGTAAGGAAACAGCACAAATCGTGTGAATTTCGCAAAAAAAAAATCATTAAAGTTTTATGCTACATTATATATTCATAATTGCTGGAATAAGCATTCTGATTTGGTGTCAGCTGAATGTAGGTGAAACCAATAAAATTTATGGATTCGAGTCTCTAACAAATGCCAAGGGTGAAGAAGAGAGGAGTGAAATAAGTGGCTATGATGTCTGTTCCCTCACAGAATTACAGAAGCACCACAAAAGAAAATAAATGGGAGTAACGAAGAGACAATTTTTTTCTAAATGAAAGAATATACAAAACCTAAGAAGGCCGAAAACCTGACACAAATTTAAACGTTTTGAAGTAGTAATTCATTTACTCCATATCCTTTCGTAAAATATTTAATATAGGAGTTTATCTTTTAATGCACTGCGGAGTTGGTAAAATAATTCCCCGTGTTAGAGATGTATGCTCTTTATTTTTCCTAGATATGGTGTACTTGTACATGAGATTATCTCATGTGTACACTTTGTTCAATTACTATAATCTAAATTTCTGTAAATTCTAAAATTTAAGGTTGAACTCCCTCCATCGTAGTTTGGTCCTGAGCTATATAGTTGATATCACTGATTATTAGGATTTGGTTTGGTTTAATGCATGTTAAACATTTTTTGAAATTATAGATTTCCTATGCTTGAGTTCTAGTGCTGCTGATGAGGAATTAATTTCCGAAATGGCCATACAGCTCATTAAAATTATTGCACTCGGAGTTAACATATGTGTTATGGTCTCATGTTCATTTACTCCATATCCTTTCGTCAAATAAAATATAAGGTCTGATTAAGAACAAGGAGGACATGTACCTAAAAAGGGCATTTGGAAAAACTTGTAAGTAAAAAAAGACTTTACCACTTGTAAATTTTGAACCTATCGGTTTCTAGACCAATATCGAACCACTCCTTTACCAAACTACTGAAACCGTTTAGACTATATTAGTCTATTAGACAACGACTACGACAAAAAATGTAATGAATTCTTTATCAAGGGAGGATTGGTGTTACACTTTTTCAGCTAAATAAGAGACTTATTATGCAGTAATTAAGAATATGTAAACAGATGACGCCTTAAACGGAAACGTTGATCTTTGAAGTAATCATGTACATAGTATTTGATTTGTCTTTTTAGATTGACAGGAAGTTTTTGCCTATAAATCAACATTTATTTCTTCTTCGATTTCTATTCAAATTTTTTCAAATTTTTGGTTTCATAATCTTCTGATTTGAATTTCTCTTTTAGCTTTCTTGATATTTGATCAAGTATGCACTGATGAGACAATAGAAAAGGGCTATTTCAGAATGTAAATTTTGGATTACTTGAATGTCCATCCTGATAATGAAATTAATTTCGGTATTTAGTCAGTTTATGGTGACCCCTTTGGTAGTATATGACGGTTACTCACCGATGGTATTACATTTGTACCAGATTACATTTGTAATCGCCCAGGTACAATACCAATAAGAAGTTTAATAACAACTAAGGACTAGCTAATTTGGCAATCTTATAGGCCTTTAGGTTAATTGCTCTATTTTAGCTTTTAAGCATATTTTAAATTCTGGTTTTACAAATGTTTTGATTTTGTCTACACTTAAGAGACTTACATTGTCGAAATGGACATCTGCAAAACTAATATGTATTGCGATTTCGATATTTTGTTATTGCGGAATTCTACAACGTATTTAGGAACATGTTATACGGTAACTGCACTAACTATATATTTATTTTCCGGTCTTTGTCACGCGCCTCAATTTGTATACTTGAAACAATATTATTATTTTTAAGTTTCGAATTCCGTTTTTCACGATAGTCTCATTCAGATATTAATGGCCGGATTTATTATTTTGTTAAATAACTTCGTTTTCTTTCAAGTATACCAATTATGATAGGAAATGTTCAGAAACAGATTACTAAAATACGTTGAAGCTATGAATTAATTGACAATAAGATAAATTAAAATACAGTATGATCAAATAACAAAGAACATTCCTTAATCTAGAATCTGGCAAACAAAATATGTTTCGTGTATGGCAATCTTGAAACATTTTTCTCATGCAAGCATTTATGACGCGGTTTGAACTTCGGGGTATGTAAATATGACGCAATATTTCTTGGGCTAGTAAACAGAGCTGTCTGAGTAGATATGCAGTAGAAATATTCAAGTATCTCTAACCTGTAACCTCCAACAATTCTTACGGACTGGGATTTATAAATACGAAAACTATCTTTTGGTTGACACATAAAAGATTTGAATTTGATTTTTGTAAAGGAAACACGCAACTCATTTAAATGGACGATAATGAGCATAGAGATGTATGCTCTCTATATATTTCAGTTATGGTGTACCTCTTCTTGAGAGAATATCTCATATGGATACACTATCATACTTATAAATTTTGGCATTTTTATTTTTTTTGTAATTTCAAAATGTTTTTCGGACCACCTATTTATTGTTTCCACATCTCATGGTTTTATTGTGCCAAGTTTTCTTACTACTGACTCGATGAGCGTCCTGTAGTTGTTTATATGTTGTGATTGACTGCTGTTGGTCTTTTTGTCGGACAACGGATGACAGCAATTTGAAGAACACTTTGCCAGTTAAATTTATGTTTGTTGACAGCATCCATGACATGAAAAAAGATGGATGTAGCATTGCTCGACATCTATTTATGAATTCCGCTCAAACCGATGCTAGGACCGTCTTGAACTTACTGTGAGGTATGAGCAGAGCTTATTGTTGAACGCCTCATGGTGACTTTAGATAAAGAACAACCATAATAGCGTTCCATTGCTACCATGTATTTGTAGAGACTTTTTCTCACGTATTCCATATCCCTTCATTGATTATGTCTATCACGTGACATCTCTAAAGGGTTTTACATGTATAAACTCTCCAGCCACTTGGTGGCTTTCGTGTTAAGGAGTACAGTAAAAACTGACAGATTATATCAGCCAGGGACCGAATTGGACAATCGAGACTATCCTGATGATATAAATTTTTTCGATCATATCTCCTCAGTGCCGTATTTTGGACCATCACAGGCTACTGGGCCACAGGCCTTGTGCTAACATTGTGACAAGCCGAGGTATCAAATCTATGACAATAAAGCAGTCATAATTAAAATGCCAGTAGTGCAGTCAATTTCAGTTGTGATTTTTATAATAGTTTACGTCAAATTATTACGAAATTCTTACAGCTAACGTATAAGCGTAAATGCCGTAAATCATGACATTCAGTGAATGGCATTGTTTTGCCAGTTGAATGGTCATAGCGACCCTTACACACACAAATAGATTATGACATTTGTTCCGATTTTGACAGCCAACCATCTCCTAAGTTATACCTTATTTTACTTCACTTATAAATGCGTGAAGGGATCCTTATTATGGGCTAGTATGAAGCTAGTCCACAATAGCAGCCCACAATAGCTGCTAGTCCACAAGGCTGGCATAAATCAGATAAGAAAATACCAGTAGACCATTATAATCCATTTATTGTAATGAAAATAGAAATATAATCAAATTTTGAGGTGTTATACGTTTTATCACAAACGTTTTCTTTACAGCCGTATCATTTATAAGGTAGCTACAAGAACAGTGTTTTACAGAAGAGTTGTACATGACTCAGTAAGGAAGTGTTGTCCAGGTTGGACAAGTTTTGAGCCTAATAACCAGGACTGTATGAAACGTAAGTACTTAATTTGCTCACCGTATGTTTGTCGTTCAACTTGTTGATGTTAGGCGTACAGAAACCCTACATTTCGTGTCCCAGGCTCATTTTTTTTATATAAGGTGCACTATATGCCGTTATCAGGCTTGACATGACTTCAGTCGTTTTGGTCTTCCAAGTAAATAACTGTTTCTTTCATAATATTGGGGCTAAAATCAGCTTTTTTGTTTGTTTTTTTATGTAAACATGATTAGTGCTTCACATTTTAACTAACCATGTTCAATTCAAGGGTACGGTAGAACTTTTAATATGTTAGTGAACCTATGTAAGACTCAATGTAAAATATGACAGATAATGCGCTACTTAAGAGTAAATTGCTCGATGAACGTCAATTATTAAGTGCCGGTACATGTATTGTTCGAAGGAGTACTCAGATCTCAAATTTGGAAATTTGCAATATTTTTTGCTTAAAACTAAGGGGAATCTCCTGCATGTATTGCTCGTAGCTTATTTTAGCTTTGGCTATTTCTTAAAAAGTTTTGGTTTATTTTCTACAAATTGTTTTGATTTGATCTGCACTGCTGAGACGTTGTCAAAATGGGCATATGCAGAAGTAAATTCACAAGAACAGGGTATTATGTTGTTCATTTAAAAAGTCGAGCAGATTTCGCCACTTCTTTTATTTCATTTTATTTTATTTATTTTTTTCAACATTTTTCTTTTATCTTCATTTTCGATGCACTTGCATGCATTTATTTTAATTTCAGTAGATTGGTATGCAACTTAAAACCATTTGTTATACTATGAGATCTATACTACGGTCATTAGTAGTGAACGAAGGAGTTGATAAGATAATATGCTATTACAGAGCAGATAAACAATAGAATGCACCTTTTATTATGCATATTACAATTTTTAGATGTTTTACATTCTTTTTATGTTCAGCTGTCATATTTTCTGATAGGAATTGTTATATTAAATTTATTTATGACTAAGATTTTATTTGCAGCTAACATGTTAAATGCGCATTTGTAATGTTTATCTTTTATTGTCCCCCGCCGCAACGCGGAGCGGGGACATAGAAATGCCGGGCGTCCGTGCGTCCATCCGTCCGTCCGTCTGTCCGTCCGTCCGTCACACTTTCTTGTAAGCGCTCTCATGCATACAAATTATAACAGATTTTCATAAAATTTATACCAAATGTTTATATCACTAATACCTTGGTCAAGGTCGACAATCAGCCTTGTTCGATACTTTTTGACGGAGTTATGGGACTTTGACTGAAATCATGACGCTGTTTTATCCACAAATTGACCTTGTAAGCGCTCTCATGCCTACAAATTTTGACGGATTTTCATGAAATTTATACCAAATGTTTATACTATTAATACTTTGGTTAAGTTCGAAAATCGGCCTTGGTTGATATTTTTTGACGGAGTTATGGGACTTTGACGAAAATAACGACATGGTTTTAGCCACAATTTGACATTGTAAGCGCTCTCATGGCTACAAATTTGAACGGATTTTCATGAAATTTATACCAAATGTATATATCACTAATACCTTGGTGGAGTTTGAAGATCAGTTTCGGTCGAGACTTTTTGACGGAGTTATTGGACTTTGACGAAAAATAACGACACTGTTTTAGCCAAAAATTGATCATGTTCTTCTTTCATAATTGATGTTATACCAAATCTATTTAGAAGTATTTCAATTGAAATTTCATATGTAAGAAGGCTTGATATAAAAGTCAACGGAAATTATGTCCTTAGCTAGCTGTCAGTAACTGCGAGCATTTGTCCGGACAGTACCTGTGTGTATTGTCTTCATGTTTTATGTACTTCGTTGTAAGGGTACTCGTCTTGATAAGTTGGACTTTTTTCTAGTTTTGATTTTTACTGTGAGTCTTTTTGTGTATTTATTTTTAGCCATTCACCACACATAGGGGGGAGGGTTTGGATCCAAGAAAACGAGTTTAACCCCACCGCAATTTTTGCGCCTGTCCCAAGTCAGGAATATGTTGGTCATTGGCTTGTCCTTGTCTTCTCATAAAATTTTAGTTTCTTGATATTTGGGTTATATGATGTGGTTTGTTTCCATTGATTTATTCACTTTTTACCTTTTCGGGGCCATTTAGGGCTTACTATATGGTGTGAGGTTCCTCACCGTGTTGAAGACCATATGGTGACCCCTAGGTGTTTTGTTTTTGGTGGTTTTAACTGGATATGGGATGTTGTCTCCTTGACATTTACCCCATTTCCTTTCTTTTTCATACTTGTAAGCGCTCTCATGCCTACAAATTTTGACGGATTCTCATGAAATTTATAGCAAATGTTTATACCACTAATACCTTGGTCAAGTTCGAAAATCAGGCTCGATCGATATTTTTTGACGGAGTTATGGAACTTTGTCGAAAATAATGACTCTTTTTTATCCAAAAATTTACCTTGTAAGCGCTCTCATTGCAACAAATTTTGACAGATTTTCATGAAAATTATACCAAATGTTAATTCTACTAATCCCTTGGTCAAGTTGGAACATCTGCCGTGGTCGATCCTTTTTGTATCCCCACATATTTAATTTTGGAACTGCCCTGAATGTTTGAAAATATTTCAGTTTCATATACAGTATACTAGTATATTGCATGAGCGGCGGGGGACCCAGGAATTCTATTCTTGTTATAAGAAAAATACATCGAAAACAAAACAGAAATATTTATACATAAATTAATTTTTCTGTAAGTCAATGTCTGTTTTAACATGAATAACGACTGTTTTTTTATACTTTTGATAATCATCAAAATATTGAGGGAAAATCATTTCATTAAAGATTTTGTATTGTAGTTAGTACCGATATTGAAGAAAAAGAAACTTGTCTAGTTTATGTTTATGTTGTATCTTTAAACAAGTCCATTTTAACTTTGTATTGTAGCTGTTTGTGTATCAGAATGTTTACATGGTGGAACTTGTAATGGACCAGAATACTGTACATGTCCGAAGAACTACACAGGGGCACATTGTGAATTTGGTAAGTTTAGTGAATTTTTTTTCCTAATCATTGATAAATACTCAATCTTTACTCAGATATAATTTTCCTGTAATCAAGTAAGTTAAGATAGTGAAATTTTGACAACATTGGTGAATAAAAGGACAAAGTCTCTACAAATACATGGTAAAAGGCCAGCAAAGGAACAACGCTTTTATTGTTGTTTTTCATCTTGAAGTCACCATGAGTTTATTAGTTTACAATAATTTTTCAACCTTTGTACTTTTAAAAAGGCTTACATCAAACAAATAAAGAACATAGTGTCTTGAAAAAATAGGAGATATGACTATGTATGTCACTAAATGTAAACAAAATTTAGAAAGAGTCGCAACCATCCTATATGAAGGAAAGTAAAGTATTACTTTCAATTCTTGTTTTGTGATTTTTGTAAACGAAGCAGATATGCATAGAATAAACAACCGATTTGAATAGATCTGGCATGATTTTATTTGATTTTATTATTTTTCATATGTTTAAACTCCTGTGATTTGTTGAGTTGTGGTCACATGATCTTGTATATATGAAAAAAAGAAAGTAAATGGGGTAAATGTCAAGGAGACAACATCCCATATCCAGGTTAAAACGACCAAAAACAAAACATCTAGGGGTCACCATATGGTCTTCAACACAGTGAGGAACCTCACACCATATAGTAATCCCTAAGTGGCCCCAAAAAGGTAAAAAAGTGAATAAATCAATGGAAACAAACCACATCCAATAACCCAAATATCAAGAAACTAAAATTTTATAAGAAGACAAGGACAAGCCAATGACCAACATATTCCTGACTTGGGACAGGCGCAAAAATTAATAATATCTAAAATATAATAAAAATTAATAATATCTAAAATATAAAAATATCTAAGAGTTGTCAATAAATTTAAGAAAAACAACGGCAGTAGAATACCGAAGGAACAAAGCACAAGATTACACAAATCAAAGTCCAGAGACAAGGCAAAAGCAAGAACAACAAAAGACGGAAGACCAAAGACACCACATGCCCACAAAACACACGAACATTACATATACAACACAAAAAACTAAAGCACTAACAATGTGAACTCTCAATAAACAAGAGTGACATCAGGTGCCCCGGAAGGGTAAGCATGTCCTGCTGTGTATACAGCACCCGTCACACTGTCAGTGGGTCAACCCAGGGTAAAGTCAAAACCGGTAATGTCAAATCAGGGAAGACGCGAATCTAGCTGAAAATGTCAGTTTTTATTTGTGACACTGAAATTTCATATCTATCTATGATCTCGTGGTGACGGCCATAGAATTTCTGAAGGGACGAAAGTAACAAAGGCTGAACATATCCCTGACTCAGCAGTTTTTGTGACAGTGCTTTTGCTCTTTCCACAAAGTCACTGTATGTACTGCACGCTCTACAGTAACGAATTAATTGTGAAATATATACTCCATATGCTGGGGATGCAGGTATATTGCTGCAGAGAAAAGGAAAGTTCACAATTGGAAAGTCAAAATCATCACGTTTGTCATATAATCTAGATTTCAGACGTCCATGTTCGTCAATGTATAACAAAAGGTCAAGGTATGAAGCAGAATCGGGTGTATCGGTTGTCTCTTTGATTTCAAGTTCATTGGGGTAGATACGATGTAAATATTCTCTAAATCTTGGTTTATTAAGAGAAAGTACATCGTCTATATATCTGAAGGTGAAAACTTTGCTTCATACGAAAACAGGAAAAGGTCAGAATTGACTTTACGTATTGACAACTGCTAAAATAGATCAGTTTTACAAAATCATCGAATAAGGGATAAAAGACGAATAGACTTTATGAATTGACTTTACGTCTTGACCTCGTACTAAAATTATATATAATAAGAAAATTTTGCTTTAATAAATTGAAAAATTTCTTAAAATTGAATAAAAAAGATAACAGGAAACACCTACAATGGCCGAAAAACATAGCCATATGCCAGAAAGTAAATAGGAACTGCACAAGAAAAAACCCACAATAAAAATACAAAAGACAAACATAAACAACGATAGGAACTCGGGACAGCCGGACTTGGTACCGGCACTAGCAAAAGCCAGCGGTAGGGTTAAACCGGTTTATGGGTACCCAAACCTCCCCTTTCTCTGTCCCGTTTTAAATATGATTGGTTTGTCTATTTCTTACATACAAATCAGACATATTTAGTTCCGTGACTCTTATAGAAAATACGGATGTAAAAAAATCATATAAATTTGAGATTAATTAATTAGTGTGAGTCCCTATAAAAATCCTAGAAATTGGAAAATAATAAAACTATTATAGCCTATAGCCTATCAATGCAGAAATGCATTGACATGAGAAAGGTATATTGACACTCGGACTACGTCTTCGGTCAATATTCCTTTCTCATGTCAATGAATTTCTACATTGACCTCATTAATAGGCTATAATTGAATATTATCGCGAAAAGTTTGTATTCGACCAGGACGGAGACAACTCATTGATCCTGTTACTTGTAAATTTCTGATAATAATCCGGGAAACAATGCGAAAACTTACTTTCGATTGTCGTTACATGTTCACCTTTTCTCCATGCTTTTAATTCACTGCAATCTCTGCATCGTCTCTTAAGGTACTTCACTTTCCACAGAACCGGACTGAAAAAAATATATAAGTGAACTCAATGAACAAATCACTCCAAATCACCAATGGGGGGCTAACTAGTTAATCATTTTTATTTTTAATAAAAATGTCATCAACCTTAAAATATAGAAAGCAAGCCCTCCAGTGATGAGATCAAGTGATCAGTGATCATATAGACAAATACTAAGTATTTATCAACTGTCATTTGATGTAGGAGTCTTCTGTATTCGAAGAGTGACATTTCATTTAGAGTGCTTTACAAGTTATGTAACTGTGTGTAATGACCATAGCACAGTCTCAGTAAATCGTACCAGCTTAAAACAGTTTAAATTTATATATTTTATAATATATTACATAATCAATTATTTAACAAAATTTTGGCCATAGGGAACACTCAGTAAAATGAAAATTTTGAATTTCCTGCCAGAGCAAGTCAGCCTACAACCCCAGTGTGAGGAAGAACCTGCTTGCCCGACAATACGCCAGCAAGGGACTGTTGAACGGGGGCTCCACAAAAGTAAAGAGACGAGGGTCTCCTCATCAGCCGAGGGGCTGAAGGGGGATAGCTCAAATTGCTTGTAATAAGCAGGAGTCTATCAGCTGGCGCTGGAATGAATTTTGAATAAAGTCCCCGAAATACTTGGGGGATATTTGAAATTTATAAAAATTACCAGTGATAAATTTCATAAATGTCCAAAAACTCAAATTGCATTTGAGTGCCCCCAAGGATTTAATAAAAAAAACACCTTCTAAACAATCATGAGAAAAAAAATATTGCATGCTGGTAAAATATATACATATAAATCAATTAACTGAATCCATTTAATGTATTTTATGATTAACATATTCCGGAATGTTCTGGGCAGACCTAATAGGAGGTTGTGAAGTTCTGATGTATTGACAATAGCTGTCTGATGACCAGCAACCTAAAACTTTGATTAAGTGATCTTTAAGATGGGTTGTTCCTGCACTGGTAGCAGTCCTTATACGAAAACTATGCCATTGTACTGATCTGAATTGTAGCCACATAAACTCAGGATATGTTTTATCTTATTGATATATTCTTGTCTTTCCAATGCTTTGAAATTGCTAAATATATTAAGTTGGTCTGAGGGTGAACTTTGACTGAATATACCAGTATACTAGTATCTTATAAGGACAGATCTGATTGTCTACCTTAATTGTTCAGCTGATTACGATTCCTTTCCTAAAGATTCTGTTTTAGACTGTTTTAACTTCTTTATACATATATATATTTCAAAAAAATATTACCAATATATAAATGAAGTGATGCAAATGATCAAATTGACCTGATTTAATATGAACTGTGAATTCACCACATCTCATTAATGCCATAATATCAAATGGTACACACAGGTTCTAGCATTAAGTCAGTAAGATGGGAAAATACACCTTTTCTAAGTCTTTATACAATCTCCCTCAAAATTTCAAATATGCAAATTTGCTGTCCTACTTATTTTTTGTTCTTTGAAGCATTTAAGGTTATGTGATGAGGGAATTCCAGGGTGTTGCGAAAATTATTTTGTAAATACTAGAATCTTATACCACACAAATAACTTAATTGTAGAAACTTAAGTTTTTTAAACCTGAAACAATAAGAAATATATCAAAATATTATCTTAGATATATATAGGGAGCAAGTTATCAAATTTAAAATTCTTCTTCAACAGAAATCTTTCAGAATGTTTAAATCTAGTTCCATATGAACATTTGAGTGTTTGCTGTAATAGCTGAATCCCTTAAGATGATTGATTGTTTGGTTTAATTCCATATATTACATCTGAACTGTTCAGACACTGACATGGTTATTCGGCTGCTTTTGGGGCTAACTAGGAAACCTTGCATCTTTATACGAGATAAAACATTGCTTCTTTCATTAAGATACCTTGTTACACGTTTAGCACTAGCAATGAAATTGAAGTTTAAGATCTAGAATGTTATTGTCAATATTTGAGAACTAGATGTAGGTGATACTGCATTTATAGTAACAATTTTTTTGTCGTTAGTTTTTTTGGAAATTATGTTCGTAAGTTGTTTCAGCTTTTGTTATTTGTTTGTGTGCTGGAATAGAAATGGTAGAATTTATCTGTTCAAGAAATCAAATAATGCAGTCCCCTTATCTACTAATATATTGTAAAAACAGCTTTATTCCTCACGCTATACGATGTTTGCTTAACAAGTCAGGGTTAGGTTATAACATAACTGGTTTTCCATGTTTAAATCATCCTACACATACTGACAGCACCGGGTACATGTACAATTAGTTGATTCAAAGTATTTGCCATAGCAGTTTGAACACTGTCTTCTGTAAATGCTGGACCAGTTGTTGTAGCAAAACATGTTCTTTCAATTCTTTCAATGAAGAACTGCTTATTTCCGGTAATTGCAATGTCATAGATCCAAAATCAGATTTCACTTTGTATTTTTGCAAAAGTTCTAAGTAAGGATAATAAAGTCTTGAAAATATAAAATTTTGCAAATGCTGTGGTTGCCGAAGTCCAATTTCAATGAAACTTTTCCTAAAATGGGATGTCTTTCTCCAAATACTACAATCCCCGAAGTTATACAAGATCTTCCTGCATTGCTTTTGACCACCACTTGACCTTATTATGTCACTGAAGCTGTCTTTGACCATCTAGATTTCTTGCAGCACGGCCTGACCACACTGATTTATGTTTTCTTCCATGATTTTTAACTACAATAGATTTTAAAAGTGATTAGTATAATGCCCCAAATAATAAACAAAATTATAAATTTGAGAAGCGAAAATAAGTGGAATAAAGCTCATCAAATTTATATCAATTTTCTTGTCTATCCATGACTCTAATAGATGCTATATGGATTCTATATTGACCTGACAATGTTGTAATAGTTGCTGTATATGGATTCTATTGACCTGCCGATGTTGTGCGACTTATTTGTGATTGTTACATGAATGGTTGACTTATATATGTGATTTGTTTTTTGTGCAATCCAATAAATAGTTTACTATTCACAGTTTGCTCCTGGTTAGTGCAATTCTGTCTGTAAATTTGGACTATGAGTGATGCATTAAAGGATTCTTTGGTATTCACTGTAAGATATATGAAGCCGACAACAAATAACTTTTGTGAAATATAGCCAACAATATTTGTTTTTTTATATTATTACTTGATAAAATGTTGGTATTTATTGAAACTTTACATGTACATGACATAACAAACTTGATAAAATGTTGGTATTTATTGAAACTTTACATGTACATGACATAACAAAAGACTACTTATCTTTAAGCTTTTCTAGGACAAATATAACGTCTTAATTTCTGGTTATTATGGAACTATGAATACTTCCAGCTTCTCCGACACCAGTACTTGTCCAATTAATGTTTTCCTGAATCTCTAAATCACAAGTGAAATAATATCCACATTTGAAAATGAATCAGAACAAATGCTTGGAAAGGACTGAATCTGAAGTAATAGATGCATGTGCCTAATCTGTCAGAAGGTTCAACCCTCAATTTGAATATTCTGCTCCTTTGGAAAACGGTCTTGTAGATTGTTTCTTTGTCGTTGCATGTTGTATCGTATGCTAGTGATGTCTGTTATGTCTATGTACCCTGGATCTGTATCATCCTGACAATGCAATACTGTTTCTAACATTGTTTGTGTCTTATGTTTGATTTCATTTTCATTGCAAAGTTATTTTTAAATTGACTTTGATAAAGTCTTCAGGTCTGATTCTTTCTTATTTAATTGTCCACTTAGTATTGTTCTGATCTATGTGTCCAGTGTTTTACTAATATAAGCAATCTGTTATAACTGTAAACTGAAGATTTTGATATGATAAATGATTATTGTATAAACACTGCTTAAACACTCATTTAAACATCAACTATGTGCCCTGTTTGATTGGATTCAAATTTAAACTCAGGGACGTCTTTTTGAATGGGACCGTATAGAGATATATATTGTGATATCTTTGATTATCCCCGCACTTTCTGAAGAAAGTTCGGGGATATTGTTTTCGCCTTCGTCTGTCCGTCTGTCCAAAACGATGTGACGGGAACTACTCCTACATTTTTGGAATTAGGGTTTAAATTTTGTTATAGAATTGTTGCACATATGCTGCAAATGCGCAATAAGCTTTCTGATTTTTGAAATTGGTGTTACTGCCAACAAGAGACCCCAAGATGTCGATTTTGACACATGTTGCATGTGACGTGAACTCCTCTTACAGTTTGGCAATTAGGGATTAAATTTTGTAGTAAAATTGTTAAACATAGTCTGCAGATGCACAATAAGCTTTCGGATTTTTTTATCTTTATCTTGATGCAAGCAAGAGTACCCAAGATGTCAATTTTGACGAGACTCGAAGATGCTGATTTTGACACATGTTGCATGTTACGCAAACTCATCCTACATTTTTGGTTTTAGGGATTAAAACTGTATGCAGAATTGTTGCATATAGTCTGTAGATTTGCAATATAAACTTTTGGATTTTTTTTTTTTTTTTTTTTTTTTTTTTTTTTTTTGGATTTCCTGCCTGAAAATGTCAAAGACACATATTTTTTGAAATTTGACATATTATCTTATATTCTGACAAGTGTTTGGTAAAAAAAAAACGAAATTCTGAAAACTTTGGATTATGAAAGGTGGTTCCAATTTTGGTAAATTTTCTGAAAGTCTCGTTGGGAATTCTACCTAGCAGATGTACTTAAAACGTTTGTGTAGACAAACATTTTCAACAATTTGATTTAAAAAATATTTGATTTCAATTTTGATAAATTTTCTGAAAATCTCAAGGAACACTTATTTTTGGGAATTCTACCTAGCAACCATACACAATTTTTTTGTGTAGTTTCGGACAAACATTTTCGTCAATTGGATTTCAAAAATATTTGATTCCAATCTTAGTAAATTTCCTGAAAGTCTCAAAGACAACTGATTTTTTTTAAATTCTACATAGCAACTGTGCTTAAATTGTTTGTGTAGTTAATGACAAACATTTTCAACAATTGGATTTCAAAAAATATTGATTCCAATCTTTGTAAATTTCCTGAAAGTATCAGTTATTTTTTGGAATCTACTTAGCAACCATATATCCTAGAATTCGTTTAGTAAAAATAACGACTATCAATAGTTTGATTTATAAAAATATTGAAAAAAACTATGCTCAGGGTGCATAACAACTGTTTTCTGTGTCAAACAAGGAGTGCAGGGATAGCTGTCGTTTCCGACAACATCTAGTTATAGTTTGTCATTTAATTTCGTATAATATCATGAAAAGGGGTTTCCAATAGTATCCAATATTGAAATATGTTTCGTGCTTGTGTTATGTTCACAATTTGAAATGGTTTACGACCTGCCGGTAACAGTTTTTTAGCAGAACACCCAAGAAATTTTGTGACCATTGTCAAAAAAAGCAAAAGACCGAAAACATTCAATTTTGATAGTGTTTATCTCATGCTAACAGTAATTGGAAAAGACCAAAGACCTGACACTAGACGAAAAACAATATTGTAACACGCCATGTAACGAAAACTATAGGCAAAAAGGCAAAATATGACATAAAAATGTCTAAACCATGGCAACAGAAACAATGATAAAAAAGAAATACCAAAAATAAACAAACAAACAAACAGAAATAAACACGACAGCCACTAAAATCAAGCAATGGCAGTGACAACACCTACAAAACGAGGTTTCATGGGTTTTCATGCTCTGCTCCAATTATTAAAGTATATTTATATTTATTATTACTCCAAGAAAGATGAATTTTTTATTGTCATTCATGACAATTTTGTTGTCTTCTTGAGCTAAAAAATGTCTTAAGAATTGGATTTGACACAGGATCAGTAGATAACATGGATCTTGAAACACTTAATCATAGAATTCAAAGTCATTTTGAATATGTTTAATATATTTAAGATGTCGATGAATGCAAGACTGGACGTCATGAATGCCAACAGTTGTGTAATAATACTTTTGGTGGATACGAATGTGAATGCTATGATGGATTTCGAATGGTTGACGAACGTCAGTGTGAATGTAGGTAATAACCAATATTATTTAGGTAACAAACTTCTCCAACAGATTTTTCGAGAGTTTTATTCAGAAGGGCAAAAGACAAAGCAGGTACATGACCACTGGTAGATTGTAACAACGGCAGTAGAATACCGAAGGAGCAAAGGAGTGAAATTCACAAAAATCGAAGTCCAAAGACAGGGCAAAAACGAGAACACAGAAAACAATGACGCTAGAAACAAAACAACGACGCAAGACAGACACAAAGCAAAGTAAATGATAGGTTAAATCGGTTTTATGCTGTACCAAACTACGCCTTCCATTGCAGTAGTATCCAGTGGCAAGTTAACAGTAATTGTTATCGAAAGATCGTAAACAATGCAAAGAAATGTTCATTTCAGTTCTAAGTAAAATACTCAGCCTTGATAATAAAAAACGTTGTTAAAATAAAGAGCCAACTTTGAAACATACACAGTATGAGTATTTATTTGCTGTATGATAAAATATTTACAATTTCAAAATTTTAATCATTTTTATCAATTACAATCATTCCCACTTCTCCTGCTGATAGAGTGTATATTTTTATCAATGCCAGATGTAAAACCTTTCCCACTCTGGTATAGCTATTTCCATGGATGACTTATAAATTAAGGGCTTCAAAAATATCGTCCTGTAGAATCATTAAAAAGTTCTTCATGATATCGGTCCATTGTGAAAATATTTGAAGTTTCGGTCCAATCTGTGATTAAAGATTCAATTCTCACTTAGTATTTGGATGAACATTTTTTTTTGCACTTTTCAATAGCAATTGGTGTTGAATTGCTACCGGACACTACTGCAACGGATTGGGAGGCTTGGTGCGCCATAAAACCGATTTAACACACAATTTACAATTTTTCCTACAGAAGAAAGGGAAGTATTCAAACTTTTACTGGAAATAGTGGTAATAACAAAATTACGCAACAAATTTGCCGTGAGGAAAAAAGACAAAGCAGGTGGAAAACACCGAAAAAATGTCGACCACAATGGTCCTGAACCGGTACGGGCATTTTAAAAGAAACGGTGATTTAAACCGGTTTTATGACACACCAAACCTCCCCCTTTTATTACGGTAGTGTCCGGCAGCAGCTCAACAGCAATTGCAATTGAAATATCGTAGAGAGACAAAGAAATAATCATTGCAGTATTAATTAAAAAACAAACCTGAATCAAAGTTCGGATCGGAACGTCGAAATTTTTCCACCTGGGAGTAATATCTATTGAAGAACTTTTTAAATGATCCTATAAGACGGAATTGTTTGAAACCTTGATTAATATGTCGGTCACGGAGATGATTATCTCGAATTAGAAAGTCTGTATAATCTGTGTTACCTACCTCTCGCGCAACGAATCAGCTGTGAAACATACACTCCGTAAGCAGAAGATGCTGGAATATTACTGTCCATGTTAGGGAAATCGATACCTTTGAAATCTAAATCGTCCCTTTTGTCGTAAATTTTGGTACTGAGATGACAATATTTTTCAAATTCGAGATATCAGTCCACAAAAAGATGTAGATTTAGTGGTTTCTGTCGTTTTCTTCATCTCTATAGTTCTGGAGGATATATTCTTGGGATTCATTTGTTTTGTATACGTTTTGAGTTGAAATAGGTAATATTTAGTCTTCTGCATATATTATCATATCAAAGTTTTTTACGTACTATATTTGAAAAGTATATCGTTTAATTAAAAAACAAACAGATGAAGAAGTATTTTGAAGTATCAATGAGGAGAACATTTTAATGATACAGGTAAGAGAAGAACTGATTGGTCATACGAGCAGCTTGTTTTACGTGTTTTGTACTTTGCTATTCGATTTGGGTCGGAACTATGCTCTATATATATTTCAGTTACTTGAGAACTTTTTTCATATAGATACACTTTTTTACTTTTAAATTTTGGCATTTTATTTTTGTAACTAATGAAGCAAGAGCTAAACCGGTTTATGGATACCCAAACCTCTCCTTTTCTTTATCCCGTTCCCTTTAGTATAGTAAACATACAAATAAAACCCAATACAGGTAGAGTACTAACTCCAAGACCTCAATCTTGAGAAAGAAAGAATAAGACAAAACCTATTTAGTAAGATGAGTCAGGCTAGCTCAAGGAGCATATTCTGCTGGTAAAACACTGTTGCAATACGAAAAAAAATCAAACTCAAAATTTATCCTAATGCTTTTCTGAATATTCTGTTTAAAGACATCACTATTTATTAGGGATGGCAACGAGTACTCGAATACTCGAGTACTCGTTTAGAAGCCGAGTACTCGAGTACAAATTTTGTACTCGAGTACTCGACTTATTTTAAAAATCATGCATATTTTCTTAATTAAATGATGCATTTAAAGTATCTTCTCAATATTTGTTCTTTTTCTCATATATTTATTTTCTATTTAGTGAACCTCATCGGCATTGCCTGATATTTCTGTATTCCCTGTCATGTGTATCGCAGTTATTCTCTTTTCGTTTTTTGGAATTTGCTCATCAAATCACTAATTTTTAATCAAAGTTTAAAATCTAATCACCTCTTGATGTTTATTGTCTTGTTGTTTTATTCGGTAAAATATATTTAAAGCATTCTCCGGAACCTTCTTTCTTAGCGGGTTTAAATTCATATTATAAATATTTTGAAACGTGTCCATAATATTATAGGACCGGCGAACCAGAAGAAAACATGTACATGTAATTGGCAGGGGAGGCAACGTTGATTGCTTTTTTAATCAGAAAGACCCTTTATTAACATAATTAAAATTAGATCAAAGCAAATNATGCGCAATAAGCTTTCGGATTTTTGATATTGGTCTTGGTGCAAACAAGAGGCCCCATGATGTCAATTTTAACAAAGACCCAAAGACGCGGGCATGTGACGCAAACTCCTCCTACTTTTTTTGGATTTAGGGATCAAATCTTTATGCAGAATTGTTGCATATAGTCTATAGATTTGCAATAAGCTTTTGGAAATTTGGTTCCGGTTCTAACTTTGGTAAATTTCCTGAAAATGTCAAAGACACATCTTTTTTTTTATTTTGGCATATTATCTTATATTCTGACAAGTGTTTGGTAAAAAACAAAATTCTGATAACTTAGGATTCTGAAAGGCGGTTCCAATTTTGGTAAATTTCCTGAAAGTCTCAAAGACCACTTACTTTTTGGAATTCTACCTAGCAACCATACTTGAAATGTTTTTATAGTTTAGGATGAATATTTTCATCTATTGGATTTCAAAAATATTTGATTCCAATTTTGGTAAATTTCCTGAAAGTCTCAAAGACCACTTTTTTTTTTTAATTCTACCTAGCAACCGTACTTAAAATGTTTGTGTAGTTTAGGACGAAAATTTTCATGAATTGGATTTCAAAATTATTTGTTTCTAATTTTGGTAAATTTCCTGAAAGTCTCAAAGACCACTTATTTTTTGGAAGTCTACCTAGCAACCATACTTAAAATGTTTGTGTAGTTTAGGATGAATATTTTCATCAATTGGATTTCGAAATATTAGATTCCAATTTTAGTAAATTCCCTGAAAGTCTCAAAGGCCACTTATTATTTGGAATTCTACCTAGCAACCATACTTAAAATGTTTGTGTAGTTTAGGACCAACACTTTCATGAATTGGATTTCAAAAATATTTGATTCCAATTTTGGTAAATTTCCTGAAAGTCTCAGAGACCACTTATCTTTTGGAATTCTACCTAGCAACCATACTTAAAATGTTTGTGTAGTTTAGGATGAACATTTTCATCAATTGGATTTCAAAATATTTGATTCCAATTTTGGTAAATTTCCTGAAAGTCTTAAAGACCATTTATTTTTGGAATTCTACCTAGCAACCATACTTAAAATGTTTGTGTAGTTTAGGATGAACATTTTCATCAATTCGATTTAAAAAATATTTGATTCCAATTTTGGTAAATTTCCTGAAAGTCTCAAAGACCACTTTTTTTTTTGGAATTCTACCTAGCAACCATACTTGAAATGTTTGTATAGTTTAGGATGAATATTTTCATCAATTGGATTTCAAAAATATTTGATTCCAATTTTGGTAAATTTCCTGAAAGTCTCAAAGACCACTTATTTTTTGGAATTCTACCTAACAACCATATATCCTAGAATTCTTTTAGTAACAATAATGACTTTCAATAGGTAGATTTAAAAAAAATGAAAAAAATACACCAAGGGTGTATGGAAACTGTTTTCTGTGTAAAACAGGCAGTGCGGGGATAGCTGATGTTTCCGACAACATCTAGTTGTATATGTTGTTAGTGTCTTCTATGAGTCTTTTTGTAGGGCAATGGATGAGAGCAAATTTTATAACATTTTTCAGTTAATTTTATGTTTTTTGACGATCCTGCATTCATTGATAAAGGGAAAAATCGGTGTTACATCGTTCGACATTTAGCAATGAATAACGATTTAACTGGTGCGAGGCGCCGTCTTAGAGTTCTTTTGAGGTATGAGTAAAGCTTATTGTTAGAGTCCTCATGGTACTTTCAAGACAAAAAACAACAATAAAAGCGTTGTTTCATAGCTTGTATTTACCATGATTTTGTAGAGGCTTTGTCTCATGTGCATTCACTTCATATCCTTAGTTGTTAATTCGGGGATTTTAATAATGAATACATTTGATACGCCTTACTATATTATTTCTGTTGTATTATTCATCATTCCTGGAAACGTAAAAAAAACATTTTTAAAGTAAGAGGGGATCATAATGATAGACTATAGTTGCAGCATTGCCTACTGCTACGATTTGTATCGTTTTTATTTTCAATAAAAACGTCAGTTAAAAAAAAATTGTTCCAACATCAGTATACAGATTAGAATGCACCTGGAGGTTATATCCTTATATTGCTTTAACGCTCATAAAATTGACAAGTTTTTATAACGTATGAATCATGGGAAATTATTTCACAATTTATATTCTGGAGTGCAACACAAAGTATTAAACATGATATTGGATGATACCTTGATGGCTATCAAAAAGTGTATTTTGTTCATCAGCATTTCCTAAGTTACTCAATTTTTCAATAATCTTAAGATACAGTGCTAATATTAATCAAGGATGGTCTATATATAGTGTATTTCAAAATTTCGTTTCCAATAGTGTTTTGACATCATTGCCTAGGTCTGCGATGATTTTTTTTATTGGGGTTGAATTCTTTAAAAAAAATACCCAATGTAAATAAAATATCCCTCTTTTTCTTGGAAAGGATTCTGGATCGTCAATTTGATAGAGAAATATCGACAAAGCATTCTTGCAATTACTATCATCCGTTGCCCACCAAAAAAAAAACTAGAAGAATCGCAATATATTAACTTCCACTGATCACTCATCGAGATAATTGCAGAAACTTGACATAGTAAAAATAGTGAAAAGTGGGCACTTTATACAAGTGGTCCTAATATAAAATAAAATTCCAAAAATTGAAACAAAAAGATATCGAAATTAAGACACTTCTATTTCGGTCCATTTCATTGACTTTCATCTTTAAATACACTTCAAACTAAGCTTTGTGAGAAACAAGATTATTTCAATTTTCCAATAGTCAACTTCCCTTTTCTTTTAGGCAACATTGCAACAATGGCAGCATATGTTTACGTATCCCAACTTATTGGCTACTCAAGGGTATACTTTCGATACGTTAACTACATTGATAGAGCTAGGTTGCTCATAAGTATACTTCTTAAACAATGGTATGTTATCTATAACTTGAATGGTTTCCCAGATAAGAACAGACCATTCCCTTTACAACTAAAGTTTGTTTTCCTCTACTGGATTTCACTTTACTATCGGATTATAATAAGAAGCAGGATATATTTACTTTACTGGTGCACCTGATCTGGCCCATGTTGTTCTACTGTTTATATGTGTCTTCATTTGTCTTTTATGTACTATTATGTACTTTTATTGATTTCTTCGTTTTCTTGGTGTTTCCGATATTGTCATTGTCCTTCAATTATTCGTTTTTTTTACTAACTATTCGAGCGGTTCTCAATTACTTTAAAGTATTATAGTGTATCAACATGAGAACTACTACACCATATCTGAAATATATAAAAAGCATACATCTCTCGTAAAAACTGTATAACTTAAATATTAATATTCACTTACAATTTTCGTTTATTAACCAAAGAAAGGAAAATTACTAATTTAGTGCAACTGTAAATTAATCATTTAACAAAAAGTCTGTGTATGAGGTTGATATTATATAATTATATCCTATGTATAGGTCAATATGATGTTATATCGACCTGAGAGACGCATGTTTACCGATAGCGAAGCTGGAAGTCGATATGCATTTCTTGGTCGATATAACATCATATTGACCCAGTACAAAGGCTAGAATTGTACCTGAAAAGCATATGGACCTAAGTTTTATTTCGCTTGTTATTTACTGTGTCGATATAACATTGCATGTATATCAATCTCGAACACGGACTAAGCAAACAGTTAATTCTTCGTATGTACTTTTTGATTTCAGTCTGTCCTCTTTGCCTAAAGGAATTTGAAAGTGTCATGAACAAAGTTGATGAACTACAAACAAGAGTTAAATCAGTCGAGAGCTCAAAGGTAACGTTTTTGGAAGTAGCTGAAAATTACAATCACATGCCACAATCTACCAGGGAACTGCACAAGAAAGACAATAAAAAGACAAAAGACAAACGTAGATAACGATAGCAACGCGGGATAGCCGGACTTGGTACCGGTACTAGCAGTAGCTAGCGGTAAGGTTTAACCGGTTTATTGGTTCCCAAACCTCCCTTTAATCTATCCCGCTTCCCTATAGTATAATAAACTTGGAAATAAAACCAAATACAGGTAGACTACTAACTCCAAGACCACAATCTTGAGAAGGCAGGAATAGACAAAACGTAATTAAGAAAGATGAGTCAAGGAGTTCTCACCGCTATATTGCCATTAAGAAAAATGAGTCAAGGAGTTCTCACCGCTATATTGCCGGCTAGATCAAGGAGCTTAGTCTGCTGGTAAAACACTGTCGCACTACGGATGAAAAATCAAATTACATGTGCAAACCTACTTGGTAGTAAACAAGAGTAAAATTGTTTAGTATGGTTTCTTTTTTATAGTGTAAGAATATTTTATTAACTAAATGTTACAAAGTAAATACACTATTGTTACACTAAAAAAGAAAACATAATAAATTAATAGACAGTAAACTTTCATCTACATAATTTATATCAGTAACAAAAATGGTTCCTCCTCTTTTATGAGGAAATTCATTTCCTTAAGATTTACGTCATGTCTTTCCTTGCTGGTCATGAACCTACTTGAATATTGGTTCACCATGGCTCTCATAATATGCCCTTTGAATAACAACATACCGAAGTTACAGGAAATATAAGTTCTGTATATGGTCGTTTCGACAAATGTTGTTTCATTAGTGCAGATCAGCAAACCAAACATATGTAAAATTTGATGTAGAACAAATAGCCCAAAGCTGCCAAATCTAGCTAAAGACAGAGCTATGCACGAGGGTTAACTACTTAGTCTTAAGAACAATTTTCAAAAGTTAATGCATAACATATTTCCAAATTTAATCGTTTTTCGTTTTTAAATTAGCCCTAAAAAGAATTGACACTTTAACTTGTGATAACAGTATTATAAATAAATATGAGCTGATGAAATAC
>MJUU01021792.1:95196-129699 GCA_002080025.1 Modiolus philippinarum
TAAGTGATCAGATGGGTGCTAAAGAAGAACAGATTGGTTATATGATGAGTCAGAGGGGTTCTCGTAAGTATTAATTAAGTGATCAGATGGGTACTATAGAAGAACAGATTGGTTATATGACGAGTCAGAGGGGTTCTAGTAAGTATTAATTAAGTGATCAGATGGGTTCTATAGAAGAACAGATTGGTTATATGATGAGACAGACGGGTTCTCGTAAGTATTAATTAGGTGATCAGATGGGTGCTAAAGAAGAACAGATTGGTTATATGATGAGTCAGAGGTGTTCTCGTATGTATTAATTAAGTGATCAGATGGGTGCTATAGAAGAACAGATTGGTTATATGATGAGTCAGAGGGGTTCTCGTAAGTATTAATTAAGTGATCAGATGGGTGCTAAATAAGAACGGATTGGTTATATGATGAGTCAGAGGGGTTCTCGTATGTATTTAATCCTTAATATCTATACTGTAATTAAGCAAAACAACCGCAGTAGAATACCGATGTAACAAGGCACAGGGTTTCATACACAAAGTCAAGAGACAAAGCAAAATAAAAACATCATCAGAAGATGGGAGACCAAAGACAAGATACACACACGAACACACTAACATTTTTGTCCTAAATATCTGACAAAATAAACAAAAATATATAAATGATAAAAAGATAGTATTAAAAGTAATTGTATGTTTTGTTCTGCAAATTCCTATTCTGACAAATTATGTCTATTCAGTGGAAATCAAATAAAAAAAATGGGAAACTAAAAATCGAAAGCTATGAACTGGTGAAAGATCAACACATCTTTTCATTCTGTTTGTCTCGCACATGCAACTGGTTTTGATATTAAAGCACGACTAATGTCTAGTCTTTGTATATGAACTGTTATATGCAGTGAATAAAAATCGCCCAAGAATCAATCCAAAAAACATTTTTAAAATTGCATTGTTGAATAAATAAAAACAAAGAGTTGGGATGAGAATTTCATAAACTGGTTACAATTGGTTGTAAGAAAACGTTTGTAGCAATCAGTGATTCCAGAAACATAAATATATCGGAAGTGGGACCGGTAATAAACACATCCCTCACAAGTATAGTATGTAAGTGATGAAAATAACAGTCGAATTAGTCTAGGAATGAATTCCGTGACTTCTTAGCTGATGTTCCAAACAGCTTGTTCTGGAACACTAATAAGAAACTAGTAGTTTACTATGCACATATTTGTACACTTTAAGATTAAAATCATTTTCTTTTCTATGATTTAGGAAATGGTAGAAGACCTAGAAAAAGAACACATCGTAAAGTTCCATGATTGCAGATTTCGTTGAAAGATTTTTTTTGTATGCTGATTGGTTTGATACAAAAATGTAATGTTGAAAATCTATGTTATATGCATGATTGTATGAAAGAATAATTTTTATCGATTGTGATAGTAAAGTACCCTCTTTGTTTGAAGATATTAATATATCAATAGTTTGAAACGGGCAATTTCTTATGCCTAATTTTTAGCAATTGCAGATACTAGTGGTAGAATTAACAAGATATTGTGATTACCCTGTGTAAAATGCCAATATATATTCACATCGTCTAGCAAAATTTACAATTTAAGACTGAGCTGTTAAGTAGCAAACCTTTTAAAACAAATTGAACCCAAGTGTACAGAAATATTGTATATGAAAACGTTCTGTGCAAGGATTTTGTTGTATTCTTAAGTATGGCAGCTCCAACACGAAAAGATCTCAAGTTCAACCCTAAAGAATACATACCAATACTACTGAAGCAAACCGAGTCACCGTGTACTGTATTGGTGATTACAAAATCCTTTACAAAAATACTAATTTTGAGAAAATATGTCAAAAACACATTAAACATTTTGTTATAATAATCTACCCTTTTTCCCTCTTTTTGCTTCGGTATTCGTTTACTGATGTATATAGCATTAATTAACTTGGTAACTCATGTTTTATGTTCTCTGGTATGAAGCAAAGTTGAGGTAGACTGGGTCAAAAAAAATATCAGACGGGTTTTTTTTTATTTTAAGATATTTTATAGGTCTTAGTCCGTTTGTTCAAAAATAAAAAAAATAATATGTTACCGATCACCTTTTTCTGATATCAGGCTTTGAAAATTAAGCCAAATTCAGCAATTTTTACAAAGAATGTGTGGGGATTTGTAAGAATATGCTTATTTTTTTTTGCTTTCATATGTCCTTAATTTTTTATGAAACAAGAAAACAAGAAGAAAAAATAACCATAGTTTTCCATGGCCTATCATTGATACCACTTGGAAATTTTTATAAAATAGAGGGAGAAAAATTAGCCAAACCCTACAAAAATTATGAATGGAAGTTTCTTGACAATGAAAATATACAGTATTCAATATGTTCATTTCTTCCGAAAGAAACACCAAGAAGCATGTTGTCAGATGAGCAGTGCCAGTTTAGGACAATTCAACGTACTTTTCATTTTCTTGGTGGTGTGTTTATAATTTTATCCAGAAGATTTCTTCAGGGCAATAGTTTAATAGTTTTTACGATGTTATTTATTCATAAAGGTATGCTTATTATACCCCCGCTCTAGCGTCTAGTATATAGTGATCATAGTGTCCGTTCACCATTGGGGTAAACACTTTGTGGCGTTACTGATCTTAGACAACTTAAGGAAATTTAATGAAACTTTCACAGAATCTAAAATGCATATTGCCATTGCGCACCAGCTATTTTAAATTTTGATATGAATTGATTTCTTGTTTTTTTTTTTGTTTGTTTTTTATTTTGCAATCAAGGGGGGTTGGGGGGCGAGAGGTATTTATTATTGAGCTCTGCTCACAGATTTTCTAGATTTTGATTGTATTGCCCTTTCTTAAAAGAACATTTTATGTGATATGCATTGAGTGACATTTTATTGCTATCAATCATACAAAAGCTGCAAATTGTATCCGTTTCTGTTGTGAAACATATACACTTTAACCAGAAGTATGCTTAAATGATGCAAGAAAATCAAAAAGCATTATTCTTACATTTCCAACTTCTACCTTACACAGGAGCCATCGTTGTAACGAAAAGTTTTGTTTTTTTTAAAGTTGTTTCAAACTATACATACCATAAAATATTTTCAATTGTTTTCGTAAATTCATCAGATCTAAAAATACTTCCCTTTTCCTGTACAATACTGACAAGGCCAGTTAATGTAATGTTTTTTTACGATCCTGTATCCATGGATTAAGTGACATGGATGTGGCATTGCCCGACACCTAGCAATGAAATCCGCTCAAACCGGTGCTAATGGTCGTCTTGAACTTACCATGAGGTATGAGCAAAGCTTATTGTTGAAGGCCTCTTGGTGACTTCAAGATGAAAAACGACAATAAAAGCGTTGTTCCATTGCTTTTTTACCATTTTTGTAGAAGCTTTGTCTCATGTGCATTCACTCCACATCCCTTCATTGCTTAAGAAAATTATAATATACAGCGTAAAAACAATAATCCTTACAAATCTATTAATTCATATCAAATCACATTGAATTCCAGAGAGTTACATTTTAAGATCTTAACAATTCGGTTTATCTTTCTATAGCATATAATTCAGTTAAAAACAATTAATATCATATTCATGTTGTTATGTTGTTTATTCATGTTTATTCTGAAATTTTTCATTTGATATATTGTATATAAATAACTATCGTAGAATGTTACATTTTCGTTTGTTTGTTATTGACTTTATAGACCACTTTCCAATTTCTTTTTTATGAATGAATTGCTCCAGTTGACCTGGGGTCAATCGGTGCAAATTGCATCACTGAACATTGTGACGTCGAAAAAATCTTTATTGTGACGTCAAAATTTTACGGGAAAATTCACCAACTGAAAACTCGTCTATTATTTTTGTCTTTCTGTATTTCACAACCAAATAAATGTTGAAAGACAATAATTCTTCAGTCAATAAGACTCTGTGCATATAAAAAATTATAATATTTTTCTCCCTTTTAGCTCACCTTGCCTAAAAGGCCATGTGGGCTTTTGCCATCACTATGCGTCCTTCCGAACGTCCGTCCGTCTGTCTGGCAACAATTTCAAAAATCTTCTCCTCTGAAACCAGTGGGCCAAATGTAACTTAACTTGGCCTGAATCATCACCAGAGTATGGCTTCTCAAATTAGTGTTCGATTAGGCGGTGAGTCAAACAATATGGCCACCGTTGCTAAAAATAGAACATAAGGGTAAATTGCAGTTTTTGACAAATAACTCGGAAACCGTTACAGATATCGAAAATCTGACGGAGGGTTAAATGATCAGCATGATGAGATCTACCTACTGTGCAATTCTGAAGAAAATTTGAAAATCCATCGCGGAGTTAAAGCCCTTTTTCCGTAAAATTTTCAAAAGTTGTGCATTTTTTATTTTGTATTTCAAAAAGTGTAACAAATAGAGGTCAAGTGCAAAATGCAGAAATGTTTAGCGTATCAAGACCTACCGACCCTGAAATTTTGATGAAAATCTAAGTTATTGCCCTTTTTTCACAGAATTTTCAAAATTTTCATATTTTTAGTCTTTTATTTCTAAAACTATAGTAGATGAAGGTTCAGTGTAAATGGTCAAAATGTTTGCCATGCAATGGCGACTTCACAACTGGTGTTGAAAATTGTTCGTTGGCCACCGTTTTAAAAATGGCCGCCAAAAAGGCGGGAAAACTCAACATAGTTCAATTTCAATGAAATATGGTTTCCAAATAGATATTGATGTTGCGGACTTCAAAAGCTATGTTGAAAATTGTTCGTTGACCGCCATTTTCAAAATGTCCACCAAAAAAGGCGGGAAAATGAAATATTGTCCGATTTCAATGAAATTTGGTTTCCAAAAAGGTATTGATGTCGAAACTTCAAAACTGATGTTAAAAATTATTCGTTGACCGCCATTTTCAAAATTGCCGCTAAAAAAGGCGGGAAAATTCAACACTGTCCGATTTCAATGAAATTTGGTATCAATGTGGGAAATGATGTCACTACTTCAAAACCGGTGTTGAAAATTGTTTGTTGATTGCCATTTTAAATGGCTGCCAAAAAAGGCTGGAAAATTCAACATTGTCCGATTTCAATGAAATTTTGTTTCCAAATAGATATTGATGTTGCGACTTCAAAACCGATGTTGAAATTGTTCATTGACCGCCATTTACAAAATGATGTATCGACTTAAAACTGGTGTCGAAAGTGGTCCTTAGCAAGAACATTTTTTTTGTTAAAAAAGCCCAACAAAGAAATATAGTAAAAAATTATCAGATTTAAAATACAGTTCAAGATGTGTAGGTCGAGCTACCAAAGTTTGAGAGACTGAAGATCAACTGTATAACTTACCATGTTAACTTGATTGTGGCAACTGAGCAACTGAAAGCCAGGTGAGCGATATAGGCTCCTGGGAGCCTCTGGTTTCAATTAGCCAAAAAAGAAATGTTTAACCTTTTACTTTATTTTATATCTTATCTCACTTTTCGAAACTGTACAAGACCTTGGTCTTCACCCTCTAGTATTTTGAATCCATTAGAAATTAAAAATGCATTTCTATTTTCCATTCCCCATCCGATGCCATGCCCCACTGCTGGTTCTGCCGACATACTACATGGAAGACAAAGCAATGTACTAACAACGTACAACAATGAAGCTCTAGGTATTCCAACGTTTAATTTATGGTCTGAGTGAACCAATGGGTCATTGGCTGTGACCACACCATCATCTTTCAGTACTCGTTTAATTTCAGTGATACATTCCATAGGATTGGCTAAATCATGTAAACAATCAACAAGAACTATCCAATCAAACTTTTTATCCCAAGATTTGTCCATTTTACCACCATTACAATGATAGAAGTGGACGTTTGCTACCTTTCTTGTGATTTTCTCACTATGAGCCCTGGATATTGCCTCCTCTTGAATATCTACACCATAAACTGATGCTTTTGGAAAATGCTCAGCAATCTTGAAAGTTAAACTTCCGGTTGCACATCCAATATCCAGGATATTGCATATTCTATCTATAAGAAAATTTCAAAATAAAGATATCAGTATTGATTTGTTTGTTTGTTTTGTGTTTAATTCAAATTCATATATTATATGATCTAAATCCAATTGAACATCGCCGTATTGTACAACATCAAATCATTAATGATTGCACCTTGCATACAGTTTCTAAATGAATGAATCGCCCAAAAAGCTGCATCAAGTTATTACAATAGAAATTTACAACTGACCGGAAGACATGAAACTGAAATCAACAGTTGAAATCGACCACTACGTTACCTAGCAACGAGTGTTCCTTGTTTCATGAAATTGTATCTATGTAACACATCACAATAAACAGCTTAATAACAAAATTTTCAATTTTTGTTGTTAGTTAATTCATATTTGTTTGAAATATAACTTAACGAAACAGCCATACAGTATTTCCAAATCAATAAATTGAACCAGCCAAACCTGTAAACCTGGTTCGATTTTCAAATAGCCGTATTTGATATTTTCATAAAAGATTATATTATTTCATTAGCTTATTAGAAATTCATATTTAATAAAATTACGAATATGGATTTCCTTGTGTCCGTTTATGTTTTTTTTCATGCAGATTCCCGGACATTTTTATATCTATTTTCAAACCAAATATTGTCCTTTAAGGGCCACTCCGAATGTTCAAAACGTTTGAACAGAAATAGATTATTACAATCGGGCTCTATGTGAATTAGAACATGATCAAACCTTAAGTTACATTTGTTTCTACGTTATACCTCGCTATCGTTCGGTATAAAATATTGTCAAATATAAGGTCTGCCCATGTTCGAATTCGCATAGAGCCCGCTTGCAATAATCTATTTCTTAATTTCAGCACTGTATCAGCTATATCGTTAGTAGTAAAAGTCAGTTACTACTGATTAAACCCTAAGTATATGGAGAGTACCATCGACTTTGTTCCAATATTATTTGAATTGAGAATATTCATTTTTCCTTACCAGTTGTAAGTTTATGAAAAATATTTCAGTTACTACTGATTAAACCCTAAGTATATGGAGAGTACCATCGACTTTCTTCCAATATTATTTGAATTGAGAATATTCATTTTTCCTTACCAGTTGTAAGTTTATGAAAAATAATAATTGCAATTTGTTTCAAAGTGCTTACCGCTGAATGATGTTAGGCACTTAATTTTTGAAAATTAAAACTATGATACAAAATGACTTTTGATATGAGCTCTACAATTTGTTTCACCAATATGCTGATCACTTTCGAAATTTGATAAAATAAAGCTACTTAAAAGCTTCCGATATTTGTAATAATCTACACAATTTTCTTCAATATATTCTTAATTAAGGCACCAGCCATTTTATTTCTCTGGGGGATACGTTATATCTTTTTTTTTAAATAATATATAATAAAGCGATCGAAGTTATTACCTTTATTTAACCATTTCATTGGAAAGGCATTCTCGTCAATCCATTTCTCGTCACACTCTTCTTTTTCCTGGTGTAACCACATTAATGCTGACATCTGATTCGTGTAGTCATACCCTTAAATCAATAATTAAGCAATGACAGTACATTATTTGAATACCCGAGGGTGTCAGTCGTAGATTTTGGTCAAAATGCAGTTTGCTGTGCCGGTAAAAGGATATTTTGACCGTCAAATCAAGATTGACGCCCCCGGGTATTCAAATAATGTATTGCAATTCTAATGCATTTAAACGATTTCATGTTCTATTTTTGACTCGTGTTTTTGTAACCATATTAGGAACCAGTCTAAACAGGGAACCTACTTTGTCTCAGATGTGTAGATAGTGGAACTGACGGTCAGTTTTGATCAATCAACGGATAATATAAATGTTGCATTAGAATTCACCATTTATTAAGCAGCTTAAATGTATTGACCTAAAATAAGAACTACGATCTAAATATTTCATATCTGCAATGTAAATATTCCCTCCATTTTTTTTTAGAAGTTGATATAGATATTCAACTCCATAAGGGCATAGCGAAAACGAAAAAGACCTATGCCATTTTTGAATTATTTAGATGACTGTTGAACTAAACTATCACACTGCAATACACGTATTGAAAACAACCCTTACAGAACGGGTTTGTTTGCTGTAGAATTGCAGCAGATCTGCAGCAAGTCTGCTGCAAACAAAATTGTTCGCAGGAAGAGAACTTTCTTGTTTGCAGGTATTCTTCGTTAGCTGCAAACATGCTGCGAACATCGCAGCTTTGCTGCAAGCTTGCAGCAAACTCACAGGAAACTTTGTTTTTCAATTTATGTTTGCAGAATGTTTGCAGGAAACTTTTTAATCATCCTATGTTTGCAGAATGTTCGCAGTAAACTTTATTTATTATATGATGTTTACAGAAAGTTTGCAAGAACATTTCACAGGAAGTAATTAACAGCTGTAAATAATTCATCCAATAAAATGAACATATTGTGTACAAGCAAGAGGTTAGGAGTGTTTTATAAGGGAATGTATCATTTCACTTCTAGAGGGGACAAGTTTTTTTCTTTCAAAACTTAGGATTTTTTGTTTATCATGAAGTGGGTAAGTATATTTACTAGCATGTATTTATTTCATATTATAAAAAAGTGGTTAATTCGCATATTTTAATTGAGGTGCTCAGAAGAGAGTGCCATGAGAATGTACAACTAAATATAACAAGGTATATCATCAATTTGTTACTGGCTCAAATTGAGATTTAATGTTTTATCAGTAACAGGATTCAAATTAATTCAATTATATTAAAGATTTTTTCTCTGTAAATCAAAATTAAATGTGAAATGTAGTGAGTCAGAAATATTTTTATGCATATTATCAACAACAAGTGTTTGAAAATGAATATAACTATGTAAAGATTAAGCTCACATTGCCACAGTTTCAGATAATTCAATAAGTATGTCACTTTTCAAGTTTTTACATACTGAATTTAAAATGCTCATATAATATACACAAATGTATGTGTATATTTTAGTTTTCTGCAAACATTCCGTCAGAATAACAAAGGAATTTAGGTCAATGATTGCAGGAAGTTTGCAGCTAATGTTTGCAGGAAGTTTGCAGTACTAGTAACGTTTGCAAGAAGTTTGCAGCAATGTTCGCAGCTTGTTTGCAGAAACGTTTGCAGCAGGTCTGCAGCAAACGTTTTCCATATTTGGAAAGCTGAACGTTTGCTGCAGACCTGCAGCAAACCTAATTTGCATGGTAAAATGTTCGCAGCAGGTCTTCAATAGCTCGAACACCATGGATGTCTCCAGCCCTTTTTTCTTGACTCTTTGTTCTTATTTAAACATAGTTTGACCTCCCCTCTAGCTCGAAATGTTTTCATCGGTCCCTTGGGTGTTCGAGCCATCGAAGTTCGACTGTACAATGTAGGTTAGCTGAAACAGAAGTTGCAATGATAAAACTTTTCACATGATGATCCATTGTTTTAAGATTATATGTAGACACGCATCAAAGCCCTGTCCTTGATAAACTGGAGTTTTCTGTGTATCGTGTGCGTTTTTGTCACATGTACATTCACTCCATATCCTTTCGTTTTTTTCTAACAACTACAGTTACAATGAATATAACTAAGAAAGGGTAATTTTTTCTTGTGTGAATGCTAAATATGTTCGATGAATCAAATTAAGGATTCTCAAAGACTAAGAAAAAAAGATTTGACTATTGTATATTGTATTTCACACCTTACAAGTTGCTATCTCTAATAATAAATTTAAACCGATTCTTTGACACCGTATTCAAAAGTCTTTCTGATGATAAAAGACTTCCTATTTAGTATGAAGTAAAGATAGGGCTAACTTTGTTAAACATAACAATGATTCCCAAAAGCAATATAAAATTGGGGATATCTTACCATTGAATTTGTTGTAGATTCTTTGCTTATATTAATTTCAGAACACGGTACATAAAATTATTAAATGGGGTTATAACACAATTAACGAACAGAGTGGTAAAGAGCCAAAGTCCATGAGACAAAAAGACAAATCAGCTGGAAACAACCAGCAAAATGTCGACCGCAATGGTCCTGACTTGGTACAGGCATTTCAAAAGAAATGGTGGGTAGCTAGCAAAATCTCTCCTTATTAAAAACTATGAAAAAATATTAACCTTTCTTATTTACTCGATTTAAATACAATTTTTGTCTCTTGATTTTGCCCTTTTGCTACGAGACTTAAACAGATACATGGAATCTGTTCGAAATTTACCATATCATGCAATTTTGAGATGAAAAACCTAAGAAAATCAAACTTTTTATTCTTTTAACACTGCAATCCTAATTAAGTCATCAAAATTTAAACTTAAAGCAAAACATTTTAAAGAAGACTTGAGCATCTATCGTGAACTTTTTGCAAATCTAAATTAATTGTCTTTGAAATTGGAGGAAACTAATACAATTGTGTAGAGTCAGTGACGACAGGACTGGCACTCATTTCAATAATCAAGATCCTCTTGGTAATTGAAACATCTTCAGTTCATGTTTCACTTCACGTATATCGGCATCTCAATCCGTTTCAGAGGCTCCTTCGTCAGAGCTGCAAGGCGCGTCCTCAGGTGATGGATAGGGAAATGCCCTGTCTATGCGGGGTAATAAGGTTATAATACGAAATGCATGACCACGAACCCATACTAGACAAACTGTGTAGGGAAACGCCAAGAACCATGCAATATAAAGACCGCCTCTATAAAGCAGACTCACTGGGGGCGTATAAAAACGAAATTCACCGCCCTACCCATTCCTCCCATTTTCCAATCGCAACCAAAACTTGTTGTCCCAGTTGTATCAGTTGTATCTTCAGCCTGTATATCTTTCTTCTTCTACTTTGAAAGTCTTGAATTGATTTACTGATTCCCTTCTGACGAAGATGAATTATTACTCATTGGAAGTTAAACACAAAGTAATCAATCAATCATTCAATCAGTCCATGTTCTTTCCAATGTTGTGATTTGATTTGCAGTGAAGAGATTTTAGTTGTCGATATGACAAAATGCAGAGTCAAAATTTAACTTCGATATTTTGCAGTGTGAAGAGTTTCATAAAGAAAACATAACCTAAGTGTTAAAATAAAAATGTTTACTGAGCAACAAAAGTTAAGCAAGGTATTTCCAGCAGTTTTAAAATTTGACAAAATTCTTAAATGCTGATGAATTCTGATCTCAGATAAACATTCACCCTAAAAGTACTTTACTTCGGGTGTACAAGGTATCCAATTCTAATTATGGACCGAAATAAAAATGAATTTTGGTTCCATAGGCGAATTTAATCTATTGTAAAAGTGTGCATCACGGTTAACGTCACCTAACCCGTTCTGTTATTCAAAAAATTGCATAATATTAATGCAGTTTTCAGAATTTAATGGACAGGCGTGATGCTAATGCTAAGTCAAACTCAAATCCAGCTCGGAAATGTGATTAATGAAATATTCAGAATTCTATGGACATTTGGATTCCAATGATTAGTCAAACTCAAACCCAACTTTACATCTATGAATTTAGATTTGATAACCATAAAATAGACGCTTCTCATACACACCAGTTCATAGATAACGGTGAATGAATGTTCATCCAAAAATTTTTCACCTTATAATAATTTCATGCATCATCTGAAGGTAAGTTCGTACTTTATAATTGCATAAAAAAGTACGAGGATACAGAGATTGTTTGATACATTTACCACAGTCTAACTACCATAGAAGCATTAATATTATGATGACGATAATGGTAAGAATAGTGTAAAATTACTATTTTGTGGTCTTTTTATTTCATATCTTGCTTACGGGACTTTTGATTTCTTTGAAATTCAAGCGAATTTTGTTAACGTTGCTCAATACCTTCCTATTGAACTTTATTTCAATTAAAACTTAGTCCCTTTATTTTTCAATTTCAGAATAAAAGAGAAAAAATCACCTTTTGACTAAAACAATTAATAAAACCAAAAGGGCAATCATATTTTTTAAATTAGATAAACAATGAAGGGATACGGAGTAAATGCAAATGATATCAAGTCTTTGCAAATACCCGGTAATACTAATAGAGCATTAGAAGATTTTGTATTATCAATTCCAGATTTGTTGTATCTTAACAGGTTTTCGAGTCATTTTAGCAACAACGACCCAGTTGGTAAATATGACAATCATGTACATGAATTTGCATACACCAAAGATAACCAATAAAAAGGTGTCGTGATTTCAAAAGAGATGATCTTTATCAAAGAAGATCAAAATCGTTGCTAACGAAGAGGACATGCGATTTGTGATGGTTACATTGACGAGGTTATATATGCTCCTACCTTTTGGTCCGTCTTTCTGAAAACACTGGAGAGCTGCAGGAATGTTTTCAGCAAAATTTGGCAGTCCACTAGCAAGAAAACATGGGTCCTTCAAGAATGCCTTACAACTCTCTGGTATGAAATATTTATTGTCGTCAGAGATATTTATAAATCTTGCAGACGACAAACATCCTAGCCATTCTCTCACATATCTGACATAATAAACAAAACCCAAGCATTTCCAAAGAGCTAGTAACGGATTTCACTTTAATTTTGTTAATAATGTAATCTGAACTGTTAACAAAGGGGTAAAGAAAACAAACGATGAAAGGAAATAGAGAAAATTCAAATGCATAGTTATGTTTATATTGCACTCAAACAAGCAGCATATGCTGTATTTGGTATGAATTTGTGTAGATGCTTAATGCAGAAATTTTTGACTAAAGATTAAAAAAAAAGTTCTTTTTCAATTCATTTATTTGAAGTTGAACCCATGATTAGGGAGGGAACATTTGATTTTCGAGGGCGTGGGTGATTTTGTAAATATATAATTCAATCTTGGTGCCAGTGAAAATATATATTCTAAACCTACCTGTCATAAAAATAAATTACACTGAAGACAAATGTCGAGGCAAAATCGCCAAAACCATCCCCCCCCCACCCGAAGAAAATCTACAATTGCAACATAAAATATAAAACAGCCTCAAGCAAGCCGTATATCCATTCATCATTACAGTTCAAGTGTCGATAATTTTTGAAAATTTATTTGGTGTTGCGTCGAAAGGACAAGGGTTACACTTTGTTCTTCATCGTCATTTTTATAAATATATTTAATACGTATAAATACTAAAAATGATATTTAAGATTATACTATTGAAGGCGAGTTACTAAAAAGTTCAAATACTAAAAATGATATTTAAGATTATACTATTGAAGGGCGAGTTACCAAAAAGTTCAGGTTCGGCTTATTCTATATGAATATTTACCTTTCCTTCAATTTACATGAATCTGCAAGTTCTTGTGATGTTACTGGTTCGGTAAATTTCTTCAGTGCTTCAAATAGTCCTAATTTGTGTCCAATTGCTATCTCCAAAGTAATATAGCCATTCATTACAGTTGTAGAAAATTTCTTTGCGTATTCTTCTGGCTCCATCAGGAATCTCTAAAACAGTCAAATGTAAATACACTGTAGCTGCTTATTAATATCTGAAGAATTAATAGCAATTTTTGTTCCATCAGGAAATAAATTACCAAGAAAATGAACCGAGAGAAACGTACAGTTACAAAGCAAAAGGACAGACTAACAAAAAAAAGAGACGACTCTAAAAAAAATAGGCAAACTATAATAGCTTTATATAAACATTAAGAAACAACTCACTGAACCAGGGTAAAACCGGACAATAAATAATGTGATTTGCATAGATAATGTGAGATAAGACCGAAGCAGATCCCTTTATGTTGAGCCACATTGTTCTTTCTCCGTGATAAATATGTTATTGTACCAGCTAGCAATGCCCAGAACAACGTCACATTTAGCTGCAAAAAGTACTACATTGATTGTTTAATGAAGGAGATGGTTATTGAAAATTCATTTTTCAACCCCACACACAAACTCTCTACCATACCAAGGGTGGACATACTAAACAATCACAAAACTGTATTGTCTTCTTTTGGTTTCCATTTGAGTGAAGAGAACAACAACCTGCCTTGTATTAACTGGGTATCTTAGTTACATAAATACCTATACGAACAGAGAAACATTGCTGGATCTGCCAAATGCACAACAAAACCCTTTCTAAGCTCTTAACTTCATTACTTACTGCAGTCGTTTAAAGATTTAAAGTGATAGAGTATACTCAACAAATGGAGTGAAGCAGATGTGGATTCTCAAGAACCCAAAGACTTATTAGAATATCCATCTTCAACTGAATTCAACCACTGCAACAGTGTCAAAACATTTGATTTTTCTACAGTCTATACTACTCTCTAACATGATAAGCTAAAGATTTGTTACATCAGTCTTTCTGTACTAGAGAGGGTGTAAAGAGATATTCATATCTATTGATTGGTGAAGATGGGACCTATTCTGTTAAACATCATACTTATTCACACTGAAAGGAAAGTATACAGAGGAGAATGTAATTGCAATGCCGGAATTCTTGATTGATAAAATATTTGAAGAATTTAAAGGACAAGTTTTTAAACAGTCAATAGGGATACCTATGTTGACTAGTTGTGCGCCACTTTCAGCAGATTTGTTTCTCTATTCGTATGAAATCAGGTTCATATAAGGGTTAGTTCAAAAAAAAAAAAAACAATAAGCTAGCAAAGTCCTTTAATTTCAGCTTCCTTTTTATAGATGATGTTCTTTCATTAAGCAACCATCAATTTGAGGATAACATGGATCTTATATACCCGAATGAACTTGAGATTAAAATGACCACTGATGCACCAAAGTCGGCATCATGCCTGGACCTATGCCTCTGAATTGACACAATTGGGCGTCTTAAAACAAAACTTTAAGACAGGCATGATGATTTCGACTTTCAAATAGTGAACTTTCCGTTTTTGAGCAGTAATATTCCAAAATCTCTGGCATATGGCGTCTTAATTTCACAGCTCATTCACTATTGTCGTGCCTGTAGTTTTTACAGCGACTTGGTCAATAGAGCGAAATTACTGTCTCAAAAACTTACACATCAAGGGTATGTTCAGTCACTGTTGCAATTGTCACTACAGAATTTTACGGTCGTCACCATGATTTGACAGACCGTTGCAATGTTTCTATTTCACAGCTGAGAGTGAATATCTTTGGATAGATCAAGAGATGATTGCCGGACTGACAATCACCGACTGGGACAAAACCGGGCTTTTCACTGGCAGCTGTGTGACGGGTACCACACGTCACTGGGGTAAATGTGATATCGGTAACTGCAGTTACCGATATCCCAAGATGGCGGACGCGTAATAATAACAGATAATTCCGTCATGTCTTATGTATTATTTGACACATTTCCAAATTTAGAACTGGAAGCTCACAGGTTTCGTGAATTAGTTATTCGCTTACTAGAGAAAATAGCGGTACATAAAACCGCGTTGATGTCGGTAACTGTAGAAAATTAATTTTCGTTGATATCGGTAACTGGAAATGAAGATATCCGTAACTGTTATGAATTTTGTTTGATTTCAATGTATTTTATATACCCGACAGTAATTGGGATGAAGAAACTTAAGTTGTGTGAAGTATAATGTAAATACATAGCCTCCACGTCATCCGTCTGCCTTGTCAAATATAATTGTCATAAGATTTACAGCCTTTTCTTTGTGATGTCTCAGGGAAGTTCAGAAACCAGTTCTGGTCGATTTCCTTCTTTGGTCATAGATATATGTCCCTTGTGGTCGATCAATTAAAAATTATTTCTCATATGTTAAGAGACCAGCACCCCCCACCCCCCAAGAAAAATAAATAAAATAAAATAAAATAAATACAAAACAACAAACTAATAGAAAAAAAACAAACAAACAAAACGGCAATTTTAGATAATATGTACAGCGATAGAGATGGAAACAACAATGGGTGAAATTAAAAGGTTCTACAATATACCGAGAAAAAAACTGACCCCGTAGTATTAGAGATTTCACAAGAGATTTAAAGACCGGAAACGGTAGAGCTCGTATCGCTCACCTGGCTACTGATTTCATTCATGCCTTTTAGAAAAGATGCACCTTTGTGATCAATGAAACGGTTTTCCAAATATTGCAGTTTTTTTAGGGTCCAACAACAAACTTGGATGCATGATCTTCATTCAAAGTCAAGTAAATGAACGCCAAGTAGCGGTGAGACGACATCATAGGTAAAAAGATGTCGCGAATGTTGGGCGATATTTTTAGCGTTACCTTCGGTATGACGTCTGCTCTTTCTTCATTTGATTCTAGCTTTACCTGTTTTCTTTGCAAAACTTTACTTCAAATACTAACTAAATACCGAAGTTTCTATGAATTTTATTTCTGCATATGCGCATTTCGACAACTTATGTCTCTTCAGTGCAGATAAAATCTAATCGTTTGGAAAGCTATTAACTCAAAGATATGTAAAACTGATAGAGAACAAAAACCAAATATGATCTAAATATAAGGCCGAAATCAGCTAAGGACAGAGCTTTGCATGAGGGGGATACTCCTTAGTTTTCAACAAAATTTACAAAAATTTAGATATTGTAAGGTTCCAAATATAATCGGCTTTCGTGTCAGCACCGAAATACTGACTACTGGGCTGGTGAATATCCTCGGGGACTGACAGTCCACCAGCACTGGCATCGACCCAGTGGTAACAAATAACTAAATACCGAAGTTACTGTGAATTTTATTTCTGCATATGCGCATTTCGACAACTTATGTCTCTTCAGTGCAGATAAAATCTAAACGTTTGGAAGGCCATTAATTCAAAGATATGTAAAAACTGATAGAGAACAAAAACCAAATATGATCTAAATATAAGGCCAAAATCAGCTAAGGACAGAGCTTTGCATGAGGGAGATACTCCTTAGTTTTCAACAAAATTTACAAAAATTTAGATATTGTAATCGGCTTTCGGGTCAGAATATCAAGTTGTGTTCAAGTTATCCAAAATATAAGACTAAAACGCGGTTTGATTCTTCCTATATGGTAGGTCCATACTCTGTGGAAATTATCATGTTCAGTAATCCACAAAAAAATGTTTTGAAAGGCTGAAGAAAAATGCGTTATTATTAAAAAATCGACGGTCATAATATTGACCCGAAACGCGTCCGCCATCTTGGGATGTCGGTAACTGCAGTTACCGATATCACATTTACCGCAGTGACACGTGGAGCAGATCATGCTTACCCTTCTGGAGCACCTGATGACACCTCGGGTTTTGCAGGGGTTCACACTGCTAGTGCTTTAGTTTTGTGGCATTTATGTTCATTTTTGTGTATTTCTTTGTCTTTGTCATGCTGTCTCAATTCGTGTTGAATATGAATTGCCGTGATTTTGGATTTTTGACCTGAGAATTCCCACTTTGATCATTTTTGCTTCGGTATACGTTTACCGATGTATCTTATCCAATGGATACGACAATGAATTACGTATAGAAAATAAATGTGAAGAAGTGACACAAGGGAATACTAAATACTTGATAAAAGGATAGATGTCGGAATAAATGAATAATAAACAAAAGAATGGAAAATGAAAACTGTACGGGCGTAGGGTCTAAAAGTAGTTAGGACTAATTGAAAAATTTATATCACAAATGGATAGATAAATGAAGTGATGCCAAAGCAAAGTAAATAGACAACAGGAAAACCTAATAAACTAGTGGCCAAAGAAGGTCAATAAACAAATTGATAGTTGATAAACTAGTAATTAAAATAGAACATTAACGAAAGGATATGTTAAGTAGAACGACTGCAGAGATGGGCTTATAAGCTGGTGGCAGAAGTACTGCAATTATAAATAAATAATGAAAGGATATGAAGTAAATGCACATGAGACAAAGTCTCTACAAACACATTGTAAAAGCAAGCGATGAAACAGCGCTTTTATTGTTGTTCTTCACCTTGAAATCACGAATAGGCCTTCAACGTTGAACTTTGTTCTTATCTCGTAGTATGTTCAAGACGGCCCTTCGGACCGGTTTGAGTGGAATTCATCTTTTACTGTCGAACTACGTATTAATGAGGGGGTCCTCATTTATATTTATCACTTACAATATTCAAGAAATTAACGTAATTGCAAAAACGTTACCTTCGCAAAAACTGTGTCTGCTCACTCAACCGCAAAACAGAGGTCAGGGTCACCTTATTTTGTATCAGTCGTTAGCTATACATTCCAAATGTTCCGACAAGTTTACACCACGTCGCCCTAGACCGTCATACTTTACATATTTCTCGCTTTCCCAAACAGTCATTGTGGACGAGACAAAATTAATCAGCTCTTTTCAGACACAAGTTAGTTGAACATGTTTAAAAACCGGTGAATGTCTCCATTTTATGTACATTTTCTTGAAACAATTTATAACAAAATGATACATGTCCTCTACAGAATTTATAGAGATGAGGTTGGACAATGTACTGTCGTTTGCAAAGGCCAAAACTATTTATGGCAGTTATACTCTATTGTAGTTTTAACATGGGTAAGCATTAAGAGTACATGAAACAAGGTCTCTAAAAATACATGATATAAAAACAAGCAATGGAACAACGATTTATTGTTCAACTTATTTTGAGGTCACCATGATGCCTTCATCAATGCGCTTTGTTAATACATCATAGTAAGTAAAAGACGGTCCATTGCACAAGTTGGAGTGGAAGAATTGTCTAGCAATATTATATCCCTGTCTTTTTAGCCAATGGATGCGAGATCGTCCACAAACATAAAATTTACGGACAAAGCGCTCTTGCAATCATTGTCATCCGTTGCCCGACAAAAGCATTAGTGTCCTAAGCTAATGGACAGATACAGCATATAGACAAACACAGGGCGCTCATCAAGATAGCAATTATTATTTCTAATACTGGCAAATACGGCTATCTATAATCGGAGCGGGTATAAGTATGAGCTTTGTATTGGTGATTCCATTTACTTATTAATGACTGCTCTATTAGATAAGCATATATTTAAAAAAAAAGAAATAACTAAATACCGAAGTTACTGTGAATTTACTTTCTGCATATGCGCATTTCCACAATTTATTTCTCATCAGTGCAAATAAAATCTAAACGTTTGGAAGACCATAAACTCAAAAATGTTTAAAAACTTATAGAGAACAAATAACCAAAGTGATCTAAATGTAAAGCCAAAATCTGCTAAGGACAGAGCTTTGCTGAGGGAGATACTCCTTAGTTTTCAATAAAATTTACAAAATTTTAAGTTATTGTAAGGTTTCAAAACTAATCGGCTTTCGGGTCAGCACCGAAGTACTGACTACTGGGCTGGTGAATACCCTCGGGGACTAACAGTCCACCAGCAGTGGCATCGACCCAGTGGTAACAAATAACTAAATACCGAAGTTACTGTGAATTTACTTTCTGCATATGCGCATTTCGACAATTTGTCTCATCAGTGCAAATAAAATCTAAACGTTTGGAAGACCATAAACCCAAAAATGTTTAAAAACTGATAGAGAACAAATAACCAAAATGATCTAAATGTAAAGCCAAAATCTGCTAAGGACAGAGCTTTTCATGAGGGAGATTCTCCTTAGTTTTCAATAAAATTTACAAAATTTTAAGATATTGTAAGGTTTCAAAAATAATCGGCTTTCGGGTCAGCACCGAAGTACTGACTGACTACTGGGCTGGTGAATACCCTCGGGGACTAACAGTCCATCAGCAGTGGCATCGACCCAGTGGTAACAAATAACTAAATACCGAAATCACATTTAAAATAACATTTACAATTAAATATAATTATGTAAATGGTGAATGAAAGGATATGGAGTAAATGCACATGAGACAAAGTCTCTACAAATACATGGCAAAAACAAGCAAAGGAACGACGCTGTTATTGTTGTTCTTCATCTTATGTAAACTTGTATAGTATGATAGCATTTCATCATGAGAAGACGGTGTATATGGAACGGCGAGGTCGATTGCAGTACCGCATCTTAAAGTAACTTTTAATTTCTATTCTTGTTACTTGTTGATGCAGCTAATTTGGTCATTCATTTGCACGATAAATAGAGTAAATGAAATATGCAATTATCTTTATGTACAATACGCGCATATTCTATAGAATTTAGTTAATTTTGGGCTCAATATGACATGAATGTGACATTGTTCGACAATAAGCAATAAATTCCGTTCAAGCAGGTGCTAGGTGCCATTTTGAACTTAATATATGAGGTACTGGTATCAACAAAGCTCATTGCTTAAGTTCCAATTGTGACTTCAAGATGAAGAACAATAATAAAAGCGCTGTTCCATTGCTAGGTTTTGCTATGTATTTATAGACACTTTGTATCATGTTTATTTACTCCATATCTTTTCATTGCTAATTTAGAACATAGGTTTGTTTACAAGACAAACGAAGAGTGCCATATTAGAATTAGGGAATTAAAATGTAACCAGAGGCTCCCAGGAGACTGTATCGCTCACCTGGCTTTCAGTTGCCACAATCAAGCTCACATAGTAAGTTATACAGTTAAACTTCTGTCTCTAAAACTTTGGTGGCTCGAACACCACCAATATCTTGAACTGTATTTTAAGTTTGATCATGTTTTACCATTTCTTTGTTGGTTTTTTTTGACAAATATGTTCTTGCTAAGGACCACTTTCAACACCAGTTTTGAAGTTGAGACATAATTTTGTAAATGGAGGTCAACCACAATTTTTAACACCATATTTTTAAGTTACGACATCAATATCTATTTGGAAACCAAATTTCATTGAAATCGGACAATGTTGAATTTTCCCGCCTTTTATGTTGGCCATTTTGAAAATGGCGGTCAACAAACAATTTTCAAATCCGGTTTTGAAGTCGCAACATCATACCAATTTTCATTGAAATCAGACAATGTTGAATTTTACCGCCTTTTTTGTCAGCCATTTGAAAATGGCAGTCAACAAACAATTTTCTGCCCCGGTTTTGAAATAGCGACATCAATATCCACTTGGAAACCAAATTTCATTGAAATCAGACAATGTTGAATTTTACCGCCTTTTTTTTGGTGGCCACTTTTAAAATGGCAGTCAATGATCAACTTGAATTTGTGACATCAATATCCACTTGGACACCAAATTTCATTGAAATCGGACAATGTTGAATTTTCCCGCCTTTTATGTCAGCCAGTTTGAAAATGGCAGTCAACGAACAATTTTCAACACCGGTTTTGAATTTTTGACATCAATATCCACTTGGAAACCAAATTTCATTGAAATCAGACAATGTTGATTTCAAGCCCTTTTTGGAAGCCATTTTGAAACTGGTGGTCAACAAACAATTTTTAACGTCGCTTTTGAAGTTGTGACATCAATACCTAATTGGAAACCAAATTTTATTGAAATCCGACTATGTCAAGTTTCCCCGCCTTTTTTTTGCGGCAAAAAGAACAATTTTCAACACCGGTTTTAAAGTCGCAACATCAATATTTATTTGGAAACCAAATTTCATTGAAATCGAACAATATTGAATTTTCCCCCCTTTTTTGGCGGCCATTTTGAAAATGGGAGTCAACGAACAATTTTCAACACCAGTTTTGAAGTCGCCACAGGATTGCAAACATTTTATCAATTTACACTTAACATTCATCTTCTGCAGTTTTGGAAATAGAAGACGAAAAATGTGAAAATTTTGAAAATTCCGTGAAAATGGGCAATAACTCCTACAACGGTTTTCTTCAAAATTTAAGCGTGTGTAGATCTTGATATGCTGAACTTTTTTACAATTTATACTTGACCTCTATCTGTTACACTTTTTGAAATAAAAAATAAAAAATGCAAAAATTTTGAAAATTTTACGGGAAAAGAGCTATACCTTCGAGACGGGTTTTCAGGTTTTCTTCAAAATTACACGGTAGGTAGATCTCATCATGCTTATCATTTTAACTTCATGTCAGATTTTTTATCTGTAACGATTTTTGAGTTATTGGCCAAAGACTTCAATTTACCCCCATGTTCTATTTTTAGCAATGACGGCCATGTTGTTTGACCAGCCGACTAACCGAACATAATTTTGAAACTGCATACCATGGTGATGCTTCAGGCCAAGTTTGGTTACAATTGGATCAGCATTTTCAGAGGAGAAGATTGAAATTGTTGACGGACGACGGACGCAAAGTGATGGCAAAAGCTCACATGGCCTTTTAGGCCAGTTGAGCTAAAAATGACTAAAAATGTAAAAATGACAAGAATTTATTTGTATGCACTGAAATTAACTGATAAAAAGTGGCTATTTGTGGCAAAACATGATTGCTAGATTACTTAAGAGAGGTTATTTGTCACAATAGAATATTTTATTCAAAATTTAACAGATTACTTGTATAGTAATTACACTTTAAAGACAAGAAATTTGAAAAAAAAGACACGGTACTCTCACTTTCAATTGATTTCAGCGAAATTGTAAACCATACCTCCTTTCAAGTCTCTGAACAAAGAATTGACCTTCCCTCCGTGAATTTTTATACGAAATTGTCTAGCAGACATACAATAAAATCAAGAAAGTGAGACAAAAATTGTAAAATAATCCGAATTTATGTATTATATTTAGTTCAGATGGAAAAAGTAAAACAACCATATTAACCATTACCTTTAAGTAAACAAAATCTGTGCGAATTACATCAGGAACAACAAAATTACCCAGTTACAAACCACATTAAACATGTACTTTGGGATATGTATATTGTTTACAAATGAAATCCGGCAAAGATCATGTATGTTACATATTTAATCTCCCAGTCTTGTTTAATTCTCAGATCCGGCGTGACATATCAACTCCTTCGATACAACATCCGGGCAATCTTAGAGCTGCAGCTTTATCAAAGATAGAGAAAATGTTTATTTCCTCGAATGGAATACGTATTCATCAACTATAAAAATTATTGAAATGTGACAAAAATATTAATAATAGGAATTATTCGAATAATTCACTATTTACAAGAATTTTGTAAACACTCAATAACAACTCGCTTACTTGCATGACCAGCCCTGACAATTACGTACATATTTAAAGTATTATGTGATTCAAATTTGGTGCTGATGTTCCCCGATTTTTTGTAGTTTTTTTACACAATAAAAACTTTATGTTCGCGATAAGTTCTCGTGTCCCGATACTGGTATATTTGATGGAATATGCGTATATTACAGTTACTAATCGTGAAATCTTAAGTATTTAGAGCATATTTCCAAATAAACATTCTTACTGACGAAGAGATGCATGTACATTTCAAGACTTATGTTGATTCTCGATCCATATATGTATATATCTATATACTTTGCTATGAAAGTCCCTGTTAGAAAGATGAAATTCCTGACGTGTCTAGCCTTGCGTCATACTGGAGACCATTTGATTCAATCCCATTATGAAAAGTAATCAAGTACTCATATAAAGATAAATGACCTCTCCATCAGGATCAGGATAAGAAAGTTTTATCTTAACTTCAGAATGTTAAAAGTTTTATTTTGATTGGAAAAATTATGCGTGTACGTAGAGCTTTTCAAATTTCAATTATAAATTAATTTTACTCCTTTTCATGCCTGTAAATAAAGTATGGGTTTCAATGGGTTAAACTGCATTTTTTGTCTATGAGTCTTGACTGTATGGGCAAACGCGAACACTTCATTTTTCCAATAGTCAACTTCCCTTTTCTTTTTAGCAACATTCGAAAAGCACCAGCATATGGAATTTACATTTCCTAACTCATTCTCTACTCAATGGCCTGTGTTCGATACAGTGACTACCTTAATACAGCTCGAATGCTTACAAATAGGCTACTTAAGCAAGGGTATGCTACTCATAACTTAAAGTCATCACTACAGAAGTTTTACAGTCGACATCACGATTTTGTGGACCGCTATATGGATATTTGTTTCCCAGACAACAGATCTTTCTCTTTGCCACCAAATTAGTGAAGGAAAGATAACAGGAAACACTGGCAATGGCCGAACATTACAATCACATGCAACAATCCACTAGGGAACTGCACAAGAAAAACAATAAAATTCGTAAAGGTTCCATGTGTCTCGCCTGCTCAGTAAGGTATCATTATAATCAGGATAATACTTACGTTCATATATTTTCTGTATTCCAAAAAATGACTTGTCTTTAGGAGTTCCAGGAAATTTAAATATTTTTGCAATTAAGGTATTGAAAATGACTGTTTTTAACAAAATGTATTTACAATGGTATGGTTGCTAGGCAGAATTCCAAAAAATAACAGAACTTGAAGAGTCTCAGGAAATTAACGAAAGTCAGAATCAAATATTTTTGCAATTCCATTATTGCAAATTACAGTTTTCATCAATATATTAAAAAAAAGTATGGTTGCTAGGCAGAATTCCAAAAATTAATTGGTCTAAGAGCGTTCAAGGAAATTTACCGAAAATCGGAGTCAAAAAAGTTTTGCAATTTTATTCATAAAAATGTTTTTTATTTCAAATTCACTCAAAAACCATAGTTGCTAAGAATGGTGAATAAAAGGATATGGAGTAAAGAAGAATTTCCAAAAATTGCATGTCTTGGACAGTTTCAGGAAATTTACTAATGTTGGAATCAAATATTTTATCAAAAATGCCACTGGGTATTCATCACATTCGTACAAAATTGTATTCCTTGCCACTTTCGAAACTTCATTCGTTTTACAAAGTATGTTTAGATTCATCTGTGACTGACTGGCATTCTCTGGAATATAAATTAACAGCAATTGTTATGGACATCGCCAATCACAGACTGTTCAAACCTGTCACAACTTCTGCAAATAAACCTGAAAACCGATCATTTCTAAAAATTCAGTTTGCTAAAAAAGGCCTAAATGCCATTAATCTCCCCAACATTCTGCATAACAAAACAGTGAAATCTAACATTCCTCCTTACTTCAAAGACCAATCTGTTCCAATTATCTCTTATTCCTATACTAAATCTATTGCAACCACTATTTTCAATCACAAACGGGTATTGCGTGATTTCCAGACTGATAACTTTAAAGCCAAACCGCCTGATTGCACTTGCTCCTCTTCCCCATTCAACTATAGTCCTGCTGGACACGTGAAAACGGGTGACCTAGATATCGTTGGAAACTAAAAATTACGAGATATTTTTTCAAAAGGTCCAAAATTCTGTGAACCCCAGCACATCAACTGGAAGTATAACTTCAAAATTATGATGGATGCAGTTAAAGACTATGCCAGAATTTTGGCGAAGAAAGAAAAAGAAGATGTGGAGACATTGTCAAGCTGGATCAGGTCGATTAAGTCATTAATCATGAATCGTATCCGGCGCTTGAAAACATCTATGAAAACTAGAACGCCCAGTATATTTGATGATCCTCTTGTTGCTAAAACATTGACAAACCTCCAGGAAAAATACGCCATAGTACCTGCAGACAAAGCTTCTAACAATATTGTGTTTGTATGCAAGAAACACTATTTAGACTGTCTTGTTAAGGAGATGGGTATTGACACTTCATCTGGCAATCCTACTTATTCCCCAACTACATTATCAAGGGACGAGATAATCACAAATCACACTTCTGTGTTAGCATCATTCGGTATCAAAGTTGATGAGAATAATAGTTATCTCCCTTATATTTACTGGGTGCCTAAGCTTCACAAGAATCCCTACAAACAGAGATTCATTGCAGGATCTGCCAGATGCACCTCTAAGCCCCTATCCAAACTCCTTACCACTTTACTGACTGCAGTAAGAGATGGTCTAAAAAGCTACTGTGAAAAAGCCTATTCCACGAGCGGCGTGAATTAGATGTGGATTCTTTAAAATTCCAAAGATCTTGAATAGCTCTCCTCAAACAGTCTCGCATACTGCAATAGCATTCAAACTTTTGATTTTTCTACCCTTTATACAACTCTTCCCCATAATAAACTTAACACAGTAATTTCCGATCTGATACACCAATGTTTCTGTGCTAAAAACGGAGAACGCAGGTATTCCTATCTGGTAATAGCTAAAGATTAAACATATTTTGTTAAGAACCACACTGAGTCAAACAAGAAATACAGTGAAAATGACGTGATTAAGATGCTTGAATTTGTGATCGACAACATTTTTGTTGAATGTGGAGGCCGTGTTTTTCAACAGACAATAGGGATTCCTATGGGAACAAATTGTGCGCCACTTTTAGCTGACCTTTTCCTTTTTTCGAATGAAGCAAAGTTTTTACAGGGGCTAATACGACAGAAACAAAAACAACTAGCCCAGACTTTTAATTTCAGCTTCAGATATATAGACGATGTACTTTCTCTTAATAATCCAAGATTTAAAGAATATTTACATCGCATCTAACCCAGTGAACTTGAAATTAAAGAGACAACCGATACAACCGATTCTTCTTCATACCTTGACCTTTTGTTATTTATTGACGAGCATGGACTCTGAAATCTAGATTATATTACAAACGTGATGATTTTGACTTTCCAATTGTGAACTTTCCCTTTCTCTGCAGCAATATACCTACATCCCCAGCATATGGAGTATATATTTCACAATTAATTCGTTACTGTAGAGCTTGCGGTACATACAGTGACTTTGTGGAAAGAGCAAAAGCATTGTCACAAAAACTGCTGAGTCAGGGATATGTTCAGCCGTTGTTACTTTCGTCTCTCCAGAAATTCCATGGTCGTCACCACGACATCATAGATAGATATGAAATGTCAGTGTCACAAATGAAAACTGACATTTTCAGCTAGATTCACGTCTTCCCGGATTTGACATTACCGGTTTTGACTTTACCCTGGATTGACCCACAGTGTGACGGGTGCTGTATACAGAGCAGGACATGCTTACCCTTCCGGAGCACCTGATTTCACTCTTGTTTTTTGAGAGTTCACACTGTTAGTGCTTTAGTTTTTTTGTGTTGTAAATGTAATGTTCATGTGTTTTGTGGGCATGTGGTGTATTTGGTTCCGTCTTCTGGTGTTCTTGCTTTTGCCTTGTCTCCGGACTTTGATTTGTGTAATCTTGTGCTTTGTTCCTTCAGTACTCTACTGCCGTTGTTTTGCAATTCCATTATTGAAAATTACTGTTTTCATCAATATATTTTTTAAAAAGTATGGTTGCTAGGTACAATTCCAAAAATTGATTGGCCTTAGAGAGTTTCAGGAAATTTACCAAAAATCAGATTCAAAAAGTTTTGCAATTTTTTTCATAAAAATGTTTTGTTTATTTCAAATTCACTCAAAAACCATGGTTGCTATGAAGAATTCCCAAAAATCCCTTGGACACTTTCAGGAAAACCAATTCTTGGAACCCTGTTTTTAATTTCTTACGTATTCAAAATTATACTTGGCATCAAAGAATTGCCTTATTTTCTTAATTATATGCAAAAATTTTAAAATTATTGGTCTTCGATATTTTCAGGAAATTTACTAAAGTTTAAACCAGAATGAAAATTCCAACAACTTGTTACATATCTGCAAACTGCATGCAGCAATGTCCAATCTTAATGAAATTCTGTTTAGACACAAACACTTAATTCACTTTCTAAAGAACTTTAATCTGTGGATTAACATTAAAATTTTTAGCAAAAAACTAAGTCTAAATACGCAAAAAATATATGGAAATTTACCCCAATTTTTTTTTTTCAGCTGGAGATAATTTTCTGAACATCATCTAACTTCTGACCACTTTTTAGTAAATTCCAATAAGATTTAATAACTGTATTCAACTTCTAAAAAACTTTAATATGTAGGTTAACATTCAATTTTTTTTTGCAAAAAAGTCCAAATACGAAAAAATGAAAAAAGAACATATTTCAAAATTTTCATCTGGAGGTAATTTTCCTTACATTTTCTAGCTTCTGGCCAGTTTTTATGATATTCCAATAAGATTTAATAACTTTATTCAACATCTAAAAATCTTTAATTTTTGGGTTAACATTAAAAAAAGTCCAAAAACGGAAAAAGACCAAAAATATCCAATTTTTTTAGCTAAAGGTAATTTTCTGGCCATTTTCTAGCTTCTGTGCAATTTTGACACAATTCTATAAAGATTAACCATTGAAAAACTTGTACAATTGTTGACGCCGACGACGGAATTGGGATCGCTATGTCTCGCTTCCGCGACTTTCATCGCAGGCGAGACATTAAAATGACAAAAGACAAACATGGATTGATTGATTGATTGATTAATTGTTGCTTAACGCCAACTTTAGCAATATTTCAGCTATATTGTTGAGTGAACTGTTGATAATATAGTAATAAATATAAAGGTTAAAAAATGTCACTTAAAACATATTGCTATGTACAGATAAAAAAATGTTTTAAAGATAAAAATCATATAACAGACAATTTAAGGACAACGACAGACAACATACAGTACGATAGGATTTCGGGATAGCCGGTACCGACACTAACAAAGTTTGTTTTTTTTTCCTCTACCGGATATGTTTTACTGTTCAACACGGCGGGTGTCGTACAATGTATAAAAGGCAGGAGATGTTTACTCTACCGGTACATCTTATCTCACCCATGTTGTTTTTGTTTTTTTTTAAGAGAGGGGGAGGGGGTCCGAGTTGTTCATTTTTGTATATGTGTGTGTTTTCATTTTTCTTTTCTTTGCGGTGCTATCGTTTTCGTTGGGCCGACCGATTTATTGCCCTTTTTAATATTGAAAATTCCTAAGCTGCCATTATCCTTCTATACACGTAATCCCATTATTTGAATAATATCCCATTGGCCTAAACTTTAGGTTTTTTAGGTTGTACAAACGACATATCACTAACTACAGATTGCATAATGCATATCGCACATTAGTAAAAAAAAAACTCAGAATGGAATTTCCTGTATCATGCTACCAAAAGATCATTACACTGCCCCGTGTCTGCACGACGTTTCAATAAATGGTCTTCTTCCATTTATGACTATTCAACTAGTTATCCAAATTGTATTCTTTGCCAGTGTCAAAGCTGCATTCTTTCTTCAAAACATGTTTAGCATCATCGGTGGTTGATTGGCACTCCCTAGAATATTAATTAACAACAATCGTTTTGGATATATCAAACAACGGCAGTAGAATACCGAAGGAACAAAGGGGTTGAAACCATTGATCAAACCAAATCAAACCATTGATTGTTAAAACCTGTCCGCGAACCCGCGATTGAATCTGATAACCGGACATTTCTCAAAATTCAATTCCCCAATAAAGGCTTGGACGCCATAAATCTCGCCAACATTCTACATAGTAAAACAGTGACATCAAACATACCACCTAACTTTTAAGATCAATCTGTTCCACTTATTTCCTATACCTACATTATACCCATTGCAACTTCCATTTTTAATTAAAAACGGGTATTGCGTGATTTCAAAATTGACGACTTAAAAGCCAAACCACCTGATTGCACTTGCTCCACTTCCCCCTTCAATTACAGTCCGGCTGGACACCTGATAAGCGGTGACCTATATATTATAGACAATATCAAACTACAAGAGGTTTTTTCAAAAGATCCCAAAGTCCTTGAACCCCAGCATATCAACTGGAAGTGCAACTTCATAATTTTGATGGATGCAGTTGAAGACCATGCAAGGAAGTGGGCAAAGAAGAGAATGAAGATGTAGAGACGCTGTCCGACTGGATCAGGACAATCAAGTCGTTATTGTGGATTGTACATCAATGAAATCAAGATATCCCAGTATATTTAAACATCCCCTCGTTAGAAAAACTATGGACAACTTCCATGAAAATTATTACGTCATTGTCCCTGCAGACAAAGCTTCTATCAACATACTGTTCGTGTGTAAGAAACACTATCTTGACTGTCTGGTTAAATAGATGGGAATTGATAGTTCATCAGGAAAACCAACTTATACTCCAACTACATTTTCAAGGGAGGAGATTACTGAAAATCACAACTCTGTTTTAGCATTCTTTGGCATCAAAGCGGATGATGAAAACAATCAGCTCCCCTACATGTACTTGGTCCCTAAACTTCATAAGAACCCATACAAACAGAGATTCATAGCGGGGTCTTCCAGATGCACCACTAAGCCACTTTCTAAGCTCCTTACTACCTCAATGACTGCAGTCAGATATGGCCTGAAAAGTTTTTTTTTTTAATGAATAACTTCATATTTACAAAATCATAAATAAACAATACAATGACATAATACATGTACAAACAAGACAATCACAAATACAAGAAACAGGATATGATAAGAAAGACATATTTTAAACACCATACAGCAGGAATTATATTAATTAATAAATTTAATATGGACAGGTAGTTAAAGTTAAATATTCTAAACGTAATTTACCATTTTTATGGATCTAGAATTTGGCTCCAGGGGTTCCAGTACTTAACATATTCATCAGGATTAAAGTGTCCGAAAGAAACATATTTCTCTAAAGTTAAGTTTTCTTTTAAAAATTTTTTCAGGGCATTTAAATTTACCCTTCCATCACTTAACTTTACTTTATAAATATAGAATTTTGTAAGTTTTGACAAAATTCAAACCATTCCCAGATAATGTACCAAACAAAACTATTTCCATATTTAAAGGAATTTCTATATTTGTCATCTCAAAAATCCAACGATTCAAGTCAACCCACAGTTCTGATATCTTATGACACCCCAAAATAAATGTTGAATGGTTTCTGGCTCCTCATTGCAGAAAGTACAAACATCAGAGAGTTTTAATTTTATCTTGAATAAGAAAGTGTTTGTGGCTAATATATGATGTACTATTCTATACTGCAACCAGTTGAGTTTAGTATTTTTTGTATATTTAGTACAGTACAGATGCACTTTTTTCCAGTTTAACATGTTGTGGTCCATTACTTGATCCCATTTTTGTTCTGCCAAATTGCTTACCTCCTTTGTGTTCAGGATATCATACATATCTTTTGAACCCTTTTTAGATTTAAAGAAAATTCCAATATTAAATGGTAAACATGGTTGATTTTCCTTAGCTTTAAGTTCAATATCAAGAGTATTAACAAACATTTTTACTGATTTTACCAATCCATAGTAAAGTGTGAATATGGGTTGAAAATTAAAAGTTGTTTTAAATTCTTGAAATGACATAATATTCCCTTCCGTATCTACAATATCATTGATTGTCAAGACCCCCCTTTTTGCCCAATCTTTATAGAACACATTGCTATTATCAATTTTTATATCTTTATTTCTCCATAAAGATGAAAAAAGAATATCACAAGGATATTTTGGTTTTTGTGTTTTTTTCAAACAATTCCTCGCATCATATACTTCATTCCAGAATTTATTATCGGAGTGTTCTTTCGGTCCTATATAAGCTAAAAGTGTTAAATCAGTGTTCTCGGCAGATTTAAATAGTTTACCCATTTTGCATCTGACTGAAATAACCGTCTTACCCATGTTAGTTTAAGACCTTGAAAAGTTACTGTGATAAAGTATACTCCACGAACGGCGTCACTCAGATGTGGATTCTAAAAAATTCTAAAGATCTAATCGAACAGCTATCCTCTAGCAGTCTTACCCATTGCCACAGCATACAAACTTTTGATTTTTCTACTCTTTATACATCCCTTCCACACAATAAATTGAAAACAGCAAATTCGGATTTGATACATCAAAACTTCTGCACCTAAAACGGAGAACGCAGATGCACTTATTTAGTAGTAGGGAAAGACAAATAATATTTTGCAAAGAATCACACTGAGTCAAACAAGAAGTACAAGGAGAATGACGTAATCAAGTTGGAATTTGTCAAATTTGGAGGTCGTGTTTTTCAACAGACAATCGGGATTTCAATGGGAACTAACTGCGCGCCACTTTTAGCTGATCTCGTATGGGGTACAGTTTTTACAAGGGGCTAACACAGAAAAAACAAAAAAAATTTAGCCCAGTCCTTTAATTTCAGCTTCCGCTACAAGCACGATGTACTGTCTCTTAATAATCCAAAATTCAAGGAAAATTTACACCAGATCTATCCCAATGAGCCTGAAATTAAAGAAAACTACTGATACACCTACATTAGCTTCGTACTTAGATCTTTCAATATAGATTGACGGAGATGGACGTTTGAAATCTAAGCTATTACGTGATGATTTTAACTTCCCACTTGTTAACTTTCCCTTTCTGAGCAGCAATATACCTACCTATACAGCCTTTGGAGTGTACATTTCACAGTTGATACGTTACTGTAGAGCATGTGGTTTATACAGTAATTTTTTTAATAGAGCAAAAACACTGTCCCAAAAGCTGCTTAGTCAAGGATTTGTTTAGCCTTTGCTTCTTTCATCCCTTCAGAAATTCTATAGCCGTCACCATGACATCATTGACAGATATGACGTGTCAGTGTCCCAAATAAAAACGGACATTTTCAGCTAGATTTCACTTCTTTACTGATTTGTCATAACCGGATTTGACTCAACCCTGGATTGACTCACTGATAGTGTGACGGATGCGCTGGCAGAGAAGGGCATGCTTACCCTTCTTCGGGAGCACCTGGTGTCACCCCCGGTTTTCATGGGAGTTAACACTATGAGTGCTTTAGTTCTTAATGTTATTTTTTTTATTTCCGTGCATTGTGGTTGTCTCACGTCCTTGTCTTGTCTTTTTTTTCTCTGTTGCCGTTTTTTCCATGTCTTTGGATTTCGATTTTTGTAGTCATCGCTTCCCTTGTTCATTCGGTATCCTTCATACCTTAAAATCGGTCATATTGTTATTTCGGTCACTCATTTTGTTTGTTTACATGTACCACGTGAAGTCCGTGATGACGTCATTTTTGTCCTCATGGTAAGCTGTCTCTTTATCATCATGGCAACATTTATTCCAAGTTAAGATTTGCAAAGGTATGCACTCGATAAAAATGATAAATCAGCACAAATTTTGCATGTTTGCCTATGCTCATATTTTACAAAACTTCCAAAAGCAAAAAATTATCATGAACTGAGTAAACACAGTTTACCATCGGCCATTGTTTATGTTGACAATCCATTCTACGTCACCAATTATGTGGATGAGCTTTTTTAAGACCAAGCAGGTTGGATTTTACGGCAAAGAAGTTACCAAAGACCTTACAGCAAATTACATTTTTTCCCGCGAAAATGTACCAAAACGTTCTTAAACGTCATTTCAATGGGCACAAATGGAGATTAATTTTTGAAATAATTTTTTAAGCTTTCAGGACATATTTTCATAAATGAAAACGGTCAGCAAAACAAACAAAAGAATTAAAGTTTTTATGCCAACAGAAATATTTCAATTAGCTTGACCCATATTTTTTTAATACCTGCAAAAGCCATGTGACCGATCTTATGATACATCATAAATCCGACATTGTTAATTTGCATGCCGAGTATGTAGGTCAAAAGTCAAAAACTAGCGTCCTTTTATGAAACGGCAACAAAGTGTTAACTTCTGAGTGTTCAACTTTCTATACTTAAATGATATAGAGAGAAAACATTGCATGGAAGAAGAAAAAATTCCAAAAATTCTTAGATGACCGATTTATCGATACTCGGCGATATTCTACTGTCATTGTTTTTTAAGCTTCTGTTGTTGTATTTTTTACCACTACAAATATGAAATTTGAAGGAGAATCACAATTAGGGAAAATGTTGGCTTATTAATGATCATATACTAAAGCAGAAATTGTATGTTTCTTTCAACTTGTTTTGATTCACTTCAGATAAATAAGCCACAAATATGTACTGAAAACTTCTTGGTAAAGAACAAATCAGCATTAAAATGCTTATAAAGGAAAATTTCAGAAGTGGTATTCCAAGGTTTATATGTTAAAGTTATTGCAAAAATGTAATAAAGCAATACGTGTCACTTAAATCAATTATATAACGATTGTAATTTTTTACTTAGGTCAATACATGTTTCTATCGGTCAATATGAACTTTCAGGTCGATATAACATTAAACTGGCATATACAATGGCTATACAAAATCTTAACAATCTATTTTTACTGAATAATTTTGTATTAGTAGTGTTACTTCCCTTGCCAAATAACCATTTAAGATCATTTAAAACCAGGATGTTTTAATGCAGGCATATTGGAGTATTTTATAAAGAGTGTAAAATTTCCCGAGAAGATGAATATTTTATTTCTATTAAAATACATATCAAAACCCTTGATTTTATTCATATCAATCATAACAGTTATGAAAAAGCTATCCTCCTTACACAAGGTCTACTACCTTAAATACCCCGTAATATATCTGGTACATGACTTATCGTTAGATTTTACATACATACTCAAAGCAATTATTTATCATAACTAAATGATCCAATAGTAATGACAATGAATCCCGAAGACGAGATCTATCCTGTGTCCACATTTAGGTTACAGTAATTTCCAAGGTGATTGTAAAAAAAAATCAACAAAAAAATATTAAAAATGCATCTGTCTTGATTCTAATATTTATTCGCAGAATTCATGGAAATTTTTCAATGTATGAGCATATTTTACTGGCATTTATCCCAACTTCTGACTGACTCTATATAACATTTAGTCGTTACTTCTATACTAACGGACTTAAGATTAAATTTTGGGCAAATCATTGCTAGCATGATTGGTTGATGCGTGAAAAGTAGGAGACGCTAACCTTG